>CAEGAE010030465.1:0-98007 GCA_903067095.1 Girardinus metallicus | reverse complement strand
TATATATATATATATATATATATATATATATAACTGCCCAGACCTCATTGCCTCAGTTAAAAAAGTGAGTAGATCCATTGTGCATTGTGGATCCTGTCTTTGATGATGTTTTTGGAGTTCTTGAATTTCTTTCTTTTGTAGAAATTTGATCAATTGCATGAAGTCAGGGGAAACATCTTTTGAACACAGTGACCTTTGTGACATACGTGCAGACCAGTGCTACTGTTGGCTGGAAGGATTGTAATTCTGTTGACTCCTGTTCTATAAAAGGCACAAGTCTGATACAGTGACTCAGTACCTTTTATCTTTCAGTCCCTTTTTTGACTTTTATCGTTCTGTTTCTTTTGATCTCAGAAATTCATTTCAACTCATCCTCTATCAAGTGTTTGGATGTTCTGTGCTCTTTGGAACAGCCTTTTGCCTCCATTGTTTGTCGGGAAACAGACTCAATTACCGCCAGGAGACGGCTGTGGCAAAGATCGTGAAGAAATCATTTTGTAAACTGAGGCGTCTCTTTAGTATCAAATTATTCTTTGTCCGAGAGGCATTTAAAATCAACTCAGAGTACGCACAAAGATTTTTTGTTTTTTCTTTCTATGACGTAGTTTATGCAGAATGGCCAAGACTTTCATCGGGTAACAGGAAGGTTAACATACTAAAGCAGAGTCCCTTTGTTTGTCTTTTTAGCACCAGGGGTTGCCAAAAGGCTTCCTCATTTACCTCAATAACAAAAACATTCATGGTAAAAATATTTTTTATCCTTTTAGGACAACATTTTATGTATTGAATTAGATAAATACCATTGTGTTTTGTGAAATTTTATTTATTTAGACATCTTTAGTGGAATTTATAGTTTAAGAACTTTCCTCCTTATAAGAATCATTGCTGAGTTTTATTTGAAGGCAAAAAACCTTGATGTAATTTAAAAATACATCTAAAGGGGAATGGCATTGAGAATAAAAGTGTCAAAACTGTCATTAGGGTTTCTGTTGATTTTGTTATTTGGTGTGCATTTAATCAACTTAATGTGACCTTATAATTTTGACAAGTCCATGAAAAAGAGTAGGATTGCTAAAAAACAGCAAGAAAAGTATATCACAGGATGCTTAGTGGACAGAAAATACATATCTTCTTTAAAACTTTAAAAAATGGAGTTTAGATAAACTATTATGACACTAGAAAACAGATGTGCTTCCCTCTATGCCTTGAGGGATGTTATATTTTGTAATTCAAGAATTATTTTTATTTGCTTTAGTGAAAACTTTGGTTGAAACATGTAATATGAAACTTAAAACTTATAATTTGATAGTTTGGAAACGGATTAGGCAGGCTTGGTCAACAGAATCGCACTTCAGGATTGCAATTCTGACATTTATAAATATTTTCAAAATACAGAAACAGGAATTGGATATAACCAAATTTTACCTGGCAACCTTGGATGCAGTTATTTTGGTCTCTCAATGCGTGACACTGTGATAGAAAAGATGATACACATGTTTGAGCTTCAATTGGCATCTAACAGTAAGGTTTATTCTTCTGTGTAATGAACATACTTCATATTATACTTCAGGTATCATTAACTACATAGATAGTCAGATTCAGTAAATCACAAATGGCCATAATACATATCCCGTTAAACCAAAAGAGATTTCTTTTAACATGCTACACTTAACATTCTGAATTTTATCAAATGGCAAAATCTTTTCACAGATGGCTTTTACTTCTGTAAACCATATTTGCCTTTTAGTTATTGCTTTAACTCCAACACTTTGTCACTTTTTATCAGACCTTTTGTATTTTTATCAAAAAAAATCTATGAATTTGCTTTTAATTACAGTTTTTATGACTTTTATTCTGCGCAGGTAAAATATGCTCTAATATTTAAGAATTTTGGCTTTTAACTGTATCCACTGCATTAACAGAATAACCATATTTTATGTCTTAGACAAAAAACGACTAACTACAAAACTGAAAAAAGGTGTAGTGCTCCTTTAATCTTGTGTCTCTTTACTAAGCTTCATACATAAGCAGCCACTTTCTAACTACACTAAATAAAAAGACACAGAGGCAATCCAAACTTTTCTTGTTTTAGGTTAGCTAGAATTACCAATGTCATAACAGTATGGTTTCTCTTGCTTTTGCAATAACCCATAAAGAAATGTCCATTTTACAAATAAAGAAACCAAAACAAGTTTGTTGTGTGTAAACCGTTTCAAAAAGTGCAAAATACAGCAAGTTCAAAGTGAATTCAGTAGTCCTTCAGCCGTTTCTCAGCTAGCTTAACACCCATGGACAAAGTCTGCTAGCATTAGCGTTAACCAGTCTCCAGAAATATGTTCTGTTTTCTACATAATACTAATCAGAAACTGCATAATTAGACTCATTATTTGACTCTCGATTCAATAATCTCTTAAATTCTAAAATTATACTAATACATATGCATCAAAACACATTTTTACTGACCTCTGATAAAGAAAAGATGAGACACACACATTGAGGTTCCATTAGCATCCAACAGGAAGGTTTATTCTTCTTCAGTGTGCCCAACCTTCTCTATGCCAACAATGTGACAGGCGCCCCTTGCGGTTGTATGTAGAATCGCACTGAATAACTGAAATAACACTAAAGAACTTATTAAAATGAGAAAATAAGAATAGAAAAATAAAAATACACTTGGGGTGCCTAATTTTATATTGAGTTTTTTTTATTTACTAATTACATGCTTTCAGCCCTCTACACAAAGGTCTCTTGTCTGTGGTGGTGCAGATATAGTGTCCACATTAACCACACCTGTGGTAAAAATGTTTACAAATGCCTTGAAATAAAATGAAATTATAAAGATTTTGTGCTACATTGTTCTGACAGATAAACATAGGTAAGTGTCCAGTCTTTTTTGTCAGAGTTTCTGTTGTAATTGTAGATTCAGGCAAATTGTCAAATAGCTGTCTCCTGAATACTGAAGATCAGCACAATTCTGTTGGACTTCCATGGTAAATTCTCTATAGGTTCCCGTTTTGAAGAGTGACTTAATGAAATAGGCATGTGTCCAATCATAGCTAAAATGATTTTGAAAACATTCTTTAAGAGAATTATTTTCTAAGAATTGTAAGGGGGCAATGAGAACATTTATTTTTTACTCTATACTGGTTAGATACAACCCCTCAGCCCACTGCTGAAAAATGCACTCTAATCAAATATGAGATTTTTCTATTTTTATCAGTGTTAAATCATGCTACATTTGAAGACATTTGGTGTCATGAAATGTTGACCATTATTGTAAAACTAATATGTTTTGATTTGCTTCATTTTTACTATGCACAAGCCCAGAATCTATGTTTTGCATAAAACACGAAATAGGATTTTATTAAAGGATTAAATTGAATTGCAATTAAAATGTCTTATTAAACTAGAGTTTCAGTCAGAACGGTAGACTTTATTTGCTTTCTAGCCACAACATCATAAATATATATGAATGAGAACAGTTTTATTGTAAACCCTGTCCGTTTATACAGTATATGAATACAGACAATAAGAGAATTAAATAGAACAGGAGCTAGATTATGCTGATGCTGTCGACTCACCTTAGAACATAAATTATTTCAGTTTTAATCTGTGAGCTGAACTTTGAGCCAGTTCCTGTGAAGCATGAACTTACACACAGTCCACAATAAAAAGCTGGATATCCTGTATCACAGAGCTCTGCTGTCCAAGTAAAAATCTGCAGCAATTGGAAAATCTATAATGGTCAAGCACTAAACTACAAAGGTGAGAAACAGCCTAGGGCCAATTTATACAACATGTGGCGATGACAGAATGGTAGGATGTATACGGCTGTAGTCATGCAGTGAAGCATCTGCTGTCTGCCTGAGTCAGTAATGCTGAGTATGTAGGACCTGTGTGTGAAAGAAACAGAAGGCCAGGGTCAGAGATTAATACGTTTAATGTTGTCCACACCAACACCCCGCAGTGAATTTCTTTTTTTCCTTTTATGTGATCAGGACATAGTGTGCTGTGCATGTACTGTTGAAACCAGATATTTACATACACTAAATAAAAGGACACAAAGGCAATCCAAACTTTTCTTGTTTTAGGTTAGCTAGTATTACCAAAATTGTTTCTATTAGCTAAATGCCAGAAAACTTAGATGTTGTTTAGAGATTTTTTTTGTAGCTTTCCTTGAATCCAAAAGTTTACATACACTTGGGCAGTATCAGAGATAACTGTTCTAAAATGTATGACTTCAGTCATGCAAAATACAAACCTTTTTGGCTTCCCTCCACAAACTTATGATATCTTAACTTACGCCTTTGAGTTAATTGGAGGCTCACCGGTGGATGTATTTTAAGGCCACACCTGAAACACACTCTTTGTTATTTGACACAATGATAAAGTCAAAGGAAATCAGCCAAGATGTCAGGAAGAGAATTGTGTAGCTGCACAAGTCTGGTTCATCCTTGGGAACAATTTGCTGATGCTTGAAGGGGCCATGTTCATCTGTTTAAACAATTATATACAAGTATAGAGATGATGGGAATGTCAACCATCATAATGCTCAAAACAAAACAGGTTTGGTGTCCAAGACATTAATAAACTTTGGCCCAATGTGTGTAGATAGACCCCAGAAAAAGTCAAGGACCTTGTGGAGATGCTGGCTATATCTGGTAAGACAGATATAGCCAGAAATTCAAAAACTTTTGAATTTGAGGAAAGCTACAAAAAAGAAAGAAAAAGCATTTTTGTAGCTAAGTTGTCTAGTAGGTGAAACATTGAAATAATTTTGGCAATTTTAACTGACCTAAAACAAGAAACATTTGGTCAGATTTAGCTTGAGAGAATGAGAAAAAAAATGTGGCTCTCTATTCTGTGTAAATATCTGTTTTCAACAGTACACTACCATTCCATGCAAATTATGCTAACAGCACTTCCACACTGCAAATGTCTAATATGAATGGGAGTGTTTTAGTAAACACAAGTTGCATGACTGTTTGATTTTGCAGGGGGTAAATGCTAGCAACAGCCCCTGCTTTCTTGGTTTTGGCCTGCTGAACCATCATTTTTTTGGGCATGCACTGAAGCATGACAGCTTTTAAAAATTCTAGTTTTAGGGAAGACTTGTGCTGAATAATGCTGTAGAAAAAAGGACTTCAAGACTCCCACTGCAATCGTTTGGCTTTGCAGTCTCTTTGGAGGAATTTTACTGCCGACTATAAAGGACCAGTTTGCTTTCAGTTTACTTGTTTCATAGAAAAAAAAAAAAAAAATCTGCTCTAAAAAGAATCAGAGTATTGTGTGAGGATGAATAAAGCATTTGCCTTATGACAGGCATAAAGGTAAGTAATAAAAAATTGGGGGAAAGAGAAGAGAGTTGAGCCGAGGAGAGATGTTAGGTAAGCAGGTGACAGCAGTTGCCTCCAGCTGTGAACCGAGTGCGCCCAGAAACAGCCTGACAGGGCCTGCTGGGGAAATGAGTCTTCTTTGGGAATAAATCCGACAAGCACTTGCATGCACATGTGCATGCACATACACACACACACAGATAACAAAGCATCTCCTGCACAAAGAGACACACACAGCCATAGACAGACTGAACAACAGTACAAAAAAGCTCCCAAGGCGCAAGACTCTGAGAGGAAATACATCATTATACAGGAAGGAATGCATCACCTGCAGAGCTCCGAGACGCCAATGAGAGATTGGGAAAAAGGTGAGGCAGCTTATGCATGCAAATGCAAGTTAATGATTATCCATTAATACAGTATCATTAGTGCAATAATGAGGATTCAAATCCTTGCTCGCAAAGATATTAATCAATATTGTTATAAAAGTGGTTTGGAGCCGGAAACAGTTATTTAATAGCACTAATAAAGTCAATATGCTACAACAATGAGCACAGCAGCATGAGGTGAAGAGCTGAGGAGGGTTTTGTTTGCGTGCTCAGATACCATGGTGCATATGATGTGCGTTGACAGCCTCGTTTCTATGAGGTTTAGGGCAACACATGCACAACTGTCATCACACACCAGGTCTAAACACAAATCACCACACAAAAACAGCCGCTGTCGCTTTCCTTTACGTGTCTTCTCTGTTGTGCATTTTTTATGATGGGGGAGTTTGGTGGGAGCCGGTAGGTAGGGGGGGTAATTTGCATGCTTTGTTACCCGATGCCTCTTAAAAGATTAACCACACCAATTCCCCTTCCTCAAAGTTAAAAATTACATGAACACCTCCATCTATAAATTATGCTAATACAAATGTGGGAAAGTTGGGGAGAGGAAACTGTAGCATCTGACAACAGTGAGTGTGCTTAGGTTCATTGATACTTCATCTGTCCCCAGAGCATTGTCTTGGGTCTTTTTTAATATTTGTACATCTATTTTCCAATTATTATATTTTCATAAACACAGCACTGATTGGTTTAAAGAGATAAAAGCTAAACAATTGCCACTGCCTGCTAATAAGTCCCTTTAGGCACCAGGCTCTATGTGATGTTTCTGTACACCTTCTCTGACACAGATTATGTTACACATTTGTATTCATTAAAAAAACAGCTACATTTTTTATGAATCTCAGCAGTTTAACTTGCATAAAAATAACTACAGACTAATAGGGGTTTTATAAACCCATTTCCTCTGTTACCCCTTTAAATCAATAGAGACTCACACAAGACAAATCTGCTGATAACCCATGATGTGAAAGAAAAACTCTTAAATGTGAAATGTATCTTTAGCGCATTAGCATGACCTCTATAAGTTGCTTTAAGAATAATTACATTTTTTTTTTTTTTACTTTTGATAGCACAATTGCCTTGCAGCAAAATAGTCCTGGGTTCTTTCTGCATGTTAAGTCTGTTAAGTCTCCCATTTTGGCTAGGAAACTACCGTATCTGCACAAACCACAATGATCAATTTTCTGTGATGTATTTAACTCCATAATTAATAAAAAAGATTGAGACTTTTTTTTTTTTTTTTTACAATGGGGTTCTACTAATTTTGTTAAATTCAGAAATTTAAAGTACAGGTCTGCAGTGTACATGCACTGTGTGGTAGAATCTATTCTGTGTCACACCAAAACAATGCCACTTACCGGTGAGCTTTATTCTGCCAAAAAGTGATTAAGGTAAATTTCCTGCCCAACAAAATGCAATTTCTGCTTGAAATTACTTTGTTTCACTCAAAGGAATTATATCATGTACTTGAGGTTTTAATATGTAAAATTAAAAAAATGTGCTTCGATTCCCTTTTGTGTTTTCACATAGGCTCTACTATAGGAAATACATATATAGGAATAACGCATTTTAGTGTCAACAAAGGTAGACTGTAATATTTCAGCTGTTTCCTCTGTTGTGTACCTTCTTGCCAACATATGTTGATAATTCTTTTAGTAAACACAACGTAAGCATTGTCTGAAATGGCAATGACAGCTGCAACAGTTGCAGTAACTGTTTTTCATCCACATAAAAAAAAAAATACAACAGAGAGCATCACATAAAATCATATGACTTTCAAATACACGGAGTCTTAAACTTGTTGGCACCATGGATCATGTCTCATTTCATGCCAACACATGATGACTATTATTGCTCAATATTAGAGCAACCTGTGAGTACAAAAAAGAACTTGTTAAAACTAGATTAGCAAACGAGCATAACCCATTAAAACAATTATCTTCCAACCTGTCCAACTAATAGCTTTTTGAATTGCTGGATGATGAATCTGAACTAAAAGTTAATTGCAAGTTAAATTAACATCACAAATTAAAAAGCCATGCTAATATCATCGTGCATGGAAATAGCCCATCATTACTTTTGCGATTAATTAAAGCTTTGTATCACATCCATGAGGATTATCTGGCTCATCTTTTACACAGTAACCTATAAGTGTATACGATAGGAATACATTTGTCATGTCCATTCATTAAGACCGTACTGGTATCATTAGCCAATGCTGTATTGAGAATACAATAAAAAATATCACATAATGATTGATGTATGCTAAATCACTCCTATTATCTCCAGAATGGGTAAAATATGAGGCAGCCAGGAAGCTGGTAGTCGCTTTATTAAAACTGAATTAAATAAAAGGCAAGGTATTCTAAAGTCTGACCTAATCTTCGGTTACTCTTACTTGAAATAATTGTGTCTGCTTTTGTAAGAATCTTTCTTTCAAATTTTGGATTGCATTTGACTTTTTTCTAAAAAGTTAGTTCTTGGATAACCAGTCTACTAGCAATACAAGCCAGTTACAATGCATTTCTATTTTATCAACTCTATATAGTTTTGAGAGTTGTGTGACAGAAAGGAAACCAGGATTTTAGAAAAAATATTTACAATCTATTGGCACATGCAGCAACTTGCTGGCCAACACTGAGGGTGCTGCAATGTTTCTATATTTGGGAGTTTAAGGTAAAGTCAAATTCAAGCATAGATAGTTTACTCTACTTTATGTCTACTTGATAATTTAGCTTGGACTCAGTTTATTGTAATCAGGTATGAGCAGTTGCACAAGAGGTTCGCCAGTAGCTGCTGCTGCTAGTCTGGGGAGGAGGTGCGTGGGTGAGGTGTAGGGTAGGGGCGCACTGAGAGGAGGAAGGTCGGCTCAAGACTGCAGCTCCAAATGAGGAGCTTTGTGGAAGCGCTTTGTGACAGCAAGCATTTAGGCACCCTCGAATAGCTGAAATGGAAGATTCAAAGATTCATAAATATGCATTAAAGAATCAAAGCAACACTCCAGGTATGTTTTTGAGGACCTCGGATATGATCAGTAGACATTGCCTGGAGCAGGACACTGACATGGCTGGTGGGATTATATTCGAACACCATTAATAGATATCTCACACTATTAAATCTCACTGAATTAATGCAATAGAAACCATAAGACATATGAAATAATCCCTTTCCCCTCCAACTTAGCGTTTTGTGTATGCTAAGGCCATATTGGATAATAAACTGAAGGTGAATCCCTGACTTTGGAGTTTAAAAATCAGAATTAAAGTGTCTTTTCCATTTGATTTTATGGTTCAGAACGTGAACATTGCTGCTTGCAAATACAGATCAATATTTCAATAAACTACATCACTATTTGCATCCTCAAACCTGTTGCCAATGGTAGTGTTTTCCCATCTTCCCTGATTTGCATTCATATTTTATATCAGTCATATTCCTCCTATAGAGCAGGAAAACAGTCATTGAGGGCATCTGTATCCACCACAAGGACAGGCTGACAGGGACAGACTCCGGCTGTCACAAGGGAGTGAACCTTTGACCGGCTTAGCTGTTCACATGACCAGCAATCCATCTCCCTCCTGTGCGTATTTTTCCAAATTTATATTCAGCCTTTTCATATGTATAGAAATACCTTTCCCTGTAAGAGTAGAAACAGATATTTCAGCACACCACAAACACCGTACACACAAAACAGGGCACCAGCTGGTGAGGAGACTCCCTGTCTTTGTTAATTTCTCATCTGCCTTTCTCGTAGTGCATCAGAGACAGAGGCTCTGTGTGTGTGTGCATGTCTGCTGTGCGTGAGCATGTGAGGGTGTGTTGTGAGAGTTTGTGGCCACGCCCTCAGGGTAGCACATGCTATCTTGGTGTGCCCAGATTATATTCATTCCTTAATAAGTTTTTGTGTGTGTAAGAGTGCGTGCACACAGACTTTACTTGCGCAACATGCACATGTCACGTCTACTTTCCTGAAATAACGAAGAGGCAATGGAAGACTTTTTGTGTGTGCGTGTCAAAGGCATGCAAGGCGTTGAGTTTCTGAAGGAATTCTGTAAAACGACACCAACTGATGGTCAAGAACCCAATCAAATTGTTTTTCTTCAATTTGATTGGCCTTTCAGGAAACCCTCATATTGGATTTCTTCAAGTATGCTATAGGATTTGCCATTAAATTTTATTTTATATTCATAGAAATGACCATAGCACAATCTATTTGTCAAGATAAAAAAAAAAAACTAAAGGAGAAATATAACTTCTCATTACATTGCAATAAAATTACATTTGGATCATGCATGAAACTAACTTTCAGCATTTCTGGATTGAGTTTTTGTTAAATTGTTACACTTATGACAACGTTCTGAAAACAAATTTTCACAAAACTCAGAGGAAAAACTCAACTGTATCTTAAAATTTGCTTTGGAGCTTCTGCGCCCTGTAACAGCTGAGTGTTTCTCTGTTCTAATTTGCGGGGCCAAAACGAAACCCTCTTTCTATTGAACAAGCCTATTGATAGCCGAGTCAGCTCAATAAGCGAAAGCCCATATTCCTGAAATCATACAAGACAAATTCAAAAATTCAAAAAGGCATATTTAGGAATATGCCTTTTAGGAAGTGCCCATTTAGGAAGTGCAAGAATTAGAAGTGTTCCCGGCTATAGGAGGAAAAAATAGCTCACAGGTCAGATAGGATAGAACTTATCTGGGCCCTCAGGGTATTTCACAGTGGATACTTTTCACATTCACAAACATGGATATTCAAAAATGGTGGAACGAGGTATGTGTAGTGAAGAAAAGATGACAAAAGTGGGATAAAAAGGGTGATTACAAATTCATCACAAGACGAGGTCACCAGCAGGAGGTTACATCAAGTAAAAAGGGTTCTCATGAAAAGAGAGCATTAGAAAGATGAAGTATAAAATATCATAAAGATTTGTCAAATCTACAGAACTTTAATCCCCCTACCACACTATTGTGTATCTAAATCACATTTCAGTGACAAAGGAACACATAAGTAAATTTTATTGATATATCACCTTTGACAAATCAGAAAGTACTTAACAATAGAAAAGCATCAACACAGAAGAAAACAAAACTCAATACATATATCATGCAACATAAAACTACCTTAAAAGTCATGATGAATAAACTGTTAAACAGTGCCATTCAACTGAAAATAAGTTTCAAGTAAGTGTCACTCCACTATTAACTTCCAACAAATTTGATCCATCCAACCATTGTCTGTACTTCCTTTTCCTCGCAGAGACTAGGACTGGTCATTGGGCGAGAAGCAGGGCATGCCCTGAACAGGTTGCCAGTAACACAGACACACAGGACAAACAATCATGCACACACAGTTACACCTAAGGTCAGTTTGGAGAGAACAATTAACCTAACAGTCATCTTTGATACAATAGTATAATTTGACACAACTCGCATCATATTTGCCCCATTTATGTTCGACTCCTATGAAAAAAAGAGTTGAATATTACAGATTTATTTTAGTAATATTTTTTGTCCACTTAAAGGCACTTGTAGAGCATTAAAATAAGTTGATAGTAAATAAGGTCACCTTTAAATATTGAGAAAAGTCAATTGATATGTCATAATACCAAGGAAGCCTTTCAACCTCATATTTTGGGTATATTAACAGAAACATGCAAAGTGCTGGTCGGCAAATGTAAGGGAAGATTTTATGATGTGCTCCTCAGCTCTCTTTTCTTTTACATTACATAAGTTTTGTCATAAGATTGGTCAGCTAGTCTTAGCAGACATGCCCTTAGATTGCCTAAAAAAACAGCAGGAGATGGGTCTTTCATGATTGGGACTAATCCTTCCATTACTTTCTTGTACCCAGAACTTATCAGGATCAAAGCTGCCTTCTTTAACATCAAACACAAAACCTGCTTTTCTTCACAAAAGGTAAATGGAAAGATCGTCTGTGCTGGTGCATAACAAATCAAAAGATCACACCTGTAGCTCAGACAACCCTTTCTTTCCTTTGTTGGGAAACACTTAAAGAGTAGCAACCTGTTATCACAAGATCATCAGAACCTATAAGACACGAACGCTGTCTGGAAACGGTATTTTTGGATATTGATCAGGGAAAGGTTCCTCGCTTAGACGAGACCACCAAGAAACCTTAGCTTCCATCTCACCACTTTTAGAAAACATTAACTTTACTCTGATAAACCAAGTGCTCATGTATCAGAAGTTGCGTTAAACTGAAAAGGTTAAGTAGCGCACGTAGCACAATCCTATCCACCATGGCTTTTGTTATCTGCCCGTGCATGTGTTGCCAAGACCCTTCAGCCATGCGTTCTGCGCATGTGTGCTTTCACACCTCCAAAGTACTTCACACTTCTACTCAAAAAAATAATCTTATCAAAGGCTCCAAGGCAGAGCTTTGGGCAATTAGGAGGTGCATTGTATGAGCAGGCGATAAGGCACCACCTAAAGGCTGCCACAGGAAATTCAAGTATTTCTCAAATCTGATTTTGTGTTTGATGAGGAAATGACATCAGAGAGCTCAAAAAGGTTGACTTTGCATAAACATAAACATCTGCTCTAATAAGTTTAAACAAAGATGTAAAACATGAAAAACTATGAAACGCACAGAACAATTAAACAAACTGTTTGAAAAGTGGAATATTTAGCGTAAAGTTTTATGTTGGGTAAAGTTATAAAGTGCTTCAGAATAAAAAAAAACAACAACAGCTTCACATAATTGTTTGTTTTAACAGGTCAAAATTAACCCAGGAGTGGCTTTCAGTAAACATTGATCACCAGAAACAGCTTCCTGGGAAAATGAGTGTTGCTTTGTTCAGTAGGAGAAAGGATTATGATGAAATTATACAGAAAATGTCCAACACTTTTCCCACACATTCGAGCTCATTGAAATCTCTCTTTATGAATTACAGCCCTTTCCTACGCCGTCATCCTTTTTCACATCCTCAAAAGGCAATTGGTCTTTCGACCGATGAGCAATTTAATGGTCATGCAGATGTGGCCTGCTTCATTGTTGCTTTATGACGAATTAATTAGATAAAATATCTTCAGATAATTGGTGGCTGTTCATGAAAAATCTTAATTTGCTGTCTAAAGAGTCAATATGATTAAACGAGGCAATCTTTCTGCACAAACAACTCAAAACCAATTACAGACACAGTATAAGAGTTGAAATTGGTTGAAGAAGCTGTTTCTTTAGAGCCTAAGGGATAAATAGGTGTGCTTTGTAACACCAACAAAATCAGACAAAATTCTAAGCAGAAAATCAAATTGAAAAATGCAACAGGTGAAATCACAGAAAAAAAAAGAAAAAGAAATGTCTTAGACTTAGTGAAATGTGGCGCAGTACATAGTTTTACTTACTGTCTGATTTTGCAATAATTTTACATTTATATGTATCAGGGTAGAGGAGGCAGAGGCTATAAAGGGGTAATTTCTAATTAAGTGTATAGATGTGAGATTAGATGAATGCAAGTCAGGAGGGACAGATGGAGCAACAGTACAGAACAAAGTAATAATAACGACAAGAGAAATGAGAGATGACAGAGGTGAAAAAGTACTAATATCAAAGCCAAATGTTAACTGACTTGTGTTATGCCCTCCTCTCTGCCCCCACCATGACTTGCTTGACTTCCCCAGTCTCCTCTCCCCTGCTCTCCCTGCTGTTCCCTCTGTCTCTCCAAAGCATTTTTATGATCAAGAGGCTGACTCTGCAACAGACACATCTCCGCTCCCAGAGAAACCAGCCATAAGCCACAGGATTAACTGTGTGTTAGAGAGCCTGGACTGTGCTAATGCTCAGTGTCAGAGTGCCCGCCAGACTCAGAGTGTACACAGCGTGCTAATCGTCCAAATATACGTCTGTTAGGGAGGAAGACAAAACAAAGTTAACTTGAAGCGCAGCACTAACGAGCAGTCTCAACTGTATGTCAAATTTCTATGGTTATCTGACGGCAGTGTGTGTTTACTCAAAATGCTGAACTGGTCACAACTTGGATAACTTATTACTGCTGGCTTGTAAATGAATATCATCAATCAAGAATTTATAATCAGGACCAGAGCTGTCCACAACTACTCTGATATTCAGTACCTGGATGCAAAACTTGACGAGCATTGTATTACCAGAAGCTACAAGGAGAATAACTGATAAATTTCAATTTAGACATGTTGTAGGAACACAGCACTGCATTTCTATGGATTGTCAATGTAAATTAAATGAGCTATTTTTATCCTTCTGGTTTAATTCAGTTTACATGTGGGAGTCTAGCCTCAATAGAAGTGGTGACTGTCGGTAACTCTGCTGATGATAACATGTAGATTACCTGATAGTCTTTTGTTTTTGTTTGTAAATGTTCGCACAAACAGTGTGGTGGGTCTGCTAGCCATGCAAACCCCTCTAGATTGGCGACACAGACAAAAAAAACAAAACAACTGAAGACCCGTTGGTTCAATTAATGATTACACAGAAATGATCAGGTGTATCTTCTGATAAAATGGCTGTTACGAATCATATATAGTCTGTGAAACTCTGATGAGATTACATCTCACAGATGGTGTTGAAACACAAATCTATTGCAAAGCTACAGGTTGAGAAATGGAACGCAGCTCTCATCTCAAAACTGACAGCTTAAATAAGAGTTAGAACACATTTGAATTGAGGAGACTGTAGGAAATAAGTAATGCATGTTGGTTTTTACCCCTCTAGTGTCACTGTGCACATGTGACTTGGTATGTTTGGTGAGCAAATTAAGTCTCTGGAGCTACAGGACAAGTCTGACAGAAGAAAGGAGCATAGTGGGGGTGGAAAAGGTAGGTGCTGTGAGAGCGGAAAAGAATTGCTAAAAAAAAAAGAAAAAGGAAAGCAGGACAGGTGACAAAGAACGGAATTCAAATACAGCAGTCTTTCAGAGCTTGAGATAAAGAATTGTTTAAGGCATAAAGTTAAACCAGATTTATAATTAAGGGTAGCATTTGCCTAACAAGACAAATAGGGTCAATAGCAAAAGGTTGATGAAGCATTTCATCATCTATCCCCAAGAATTACATTCAATTCACTTTACAGCACAAAGACAGACGAACAAAGACTTCCTAATTAAAACTCCGAATCATGACAAAGGTGCATCAACTTTGAAAATGATACCAAGTGTTTCTGTCAAATGTGTTAAGCAAGTTATGAAATTAAGGACTTTTTGTCCACAGGCTACAGCAGCATGTAAATCCATTACACCTTGCTCATTGCTTTATAGTCCAGATTGCTTTTTTAGAATAGAAATGAAGGTTCATACTGTGATTGGTTACCTGCCAGTGGGCTGGTAAAGCAGACTAATATGCCAGCCAGAGCCAAAACAGAACAGTGCTTTTGGCTCGTTTCTGGTTTTAATCTTCCTGCCGTGTTTTAAAGCTTTCGTTTCTAAAATGTCACTGTGCCCTGAACACTTAACATGTTTAATTACTTGTTTTTGTTAAGTCTCTATGTACTTTTCAACAGGGGTTCATTCACTTGCTTACTTCAACAGGCTATTTTAATTGAAAACTCTCCTACAGAGTATACAGTACTGTATGTTCTGGACTACACAAACAATGTGATCAATGTTAGGATTATGCCATAAAATATTTCAAATGAGACATTTCATACCAACACACATCAAGATCTGCTGAATAAATTGACAAAACTAGAACTTCTAGAAACTCCAAGAAAAAGGCTTTTTACAGCCATATAGTAGTCTACCATTATGTGATGGAATACAGGCATACGTCTCCCTTGGCCATTCCCTGTCTTGCTTTCTTTAATCATTCTAGAAATCTATAGTATTTTTTGCACTGTCAGCCTACACACAATCTCCCTGCACTGGAGGATCATACAGACTTTACAGTGACAAATGGTTCTCAATAGCCTTCCACACTTCCCTTTCTTCTTCCATTTTCACTCAGTTTTCCAAAATCCTAACATTCATAAAACCTTCCTCTCATAGCAAAACCTTAACTTAGATATCGAGTCTCTGCACTACCTTTTGTTTCGTTTCCTCACTTCATCTTCCTCTGCAAATTCCACAGTGACAGCTTGGTTGCTCTCCATCCTCAAAAGTCAACTGACACACTGATGTGTGCATGCATGTGCTTTACTCAGATTTGATGTGTGTGTTTGCTCATCTTGTTCTCACTTCCAACTCATCACATATGGACATTTGGTCAGAAACACTTTGCAGTTATTCCTAAGTGTGCATAGTGTTCCTTTAAGCATTATCATTTAATATGCAGAGCAGTCTGACCTCCCCCCCAAGTCCTGAATATTTCTATGGGTCAACTCACCCCCATGAAACAGGTCACTGTGGTTACCTAACGTATGATACCACAAATGTGAGAAGTGTCTAATTCCTGTTAAATTAAGTCAAGTTATGTATTTTCAAACACATAATTTGACATCTTTAACCCGAGCAAATCACTAATTTTCTTTAGCTTTCTCAATGACTTTAAAAAGACTTTGGTCACCAATTCAGATGGTCTGGAGCCAACGATCTATATATTTCATGTTTCTGATCAACCCATTCTGCATGTTTTTGCTCAAAACGGGAATGTCGGTGTTCTCTGGCCAGGCATATTCTTGTTTGTGTTGAGGTCCACCACCTGGTGATCGCCAATCTAAATGGAAATAGGGAAGTTAAATTCTGACAGGTCATAATTTCTTGATGAATCGTGACTGAAGCCTCGAGGCCAATGAACATACGTTTCTGGGATGCTTTTAGACCTGAGAACATGCCAGGTCAGCTCATCAGAAATCTAGTCAAATTCCTTATTTAGACCCAATCAAAGTCCAGAAATGCTATGTAGGACACACTGATTTTTTTTCCCAGTTCTTCTCAGTCACAGCAATCAAAAAATAACGTAAATCAAAATTTTTACTGAAAGTGAACACTCTTTTTTTTTTTTTCTACCGTGACAACTTTAATTTAGAACTATGTATTGGCCTGAATTAATCTCCAAACATCTTTGATCTCACTCAGAGCTTCAATGGGTCAAGACTGGACAATACAAGGAAAACATTCAGTTGAGACATTTTTGTTCACTACTTGAATGATGACATATGTTCAAAATAGATGGTTTACTCAAAAATGTTAAAGCATGCTCTGCCTCTATTTAAAACAGAAAATGTAATACTTTTCCCACAGCTACTAAACTAACAATTCACTAAACTTTGGATTTTGAAACATGGAGTTAAAAACAGAATGAAGATATACTTAGTGGTAGATTTTATGCATTTATTGAGCAGTGTATAACTTATTGCTGTTCTACTCTTAGCAATATAACTGTCTGACATTAGCTGTTTAGGTTATCTGCTCAGGTAAACAGTCTGCAATTGGCAGTTTGAATGCTATACTGTTAATAGCTTCACATAAGTAGTTTTCAAACAACATTTTTGTTAACAGTGGTGGGTGGCACACCTTGGATTTCCAGGCTGTGGTTTTTATGACCAGAAATACTTAATTAGAGCCAGATTGGGTTTTTTTTCTGCCAGCTGACTGACAGCGCATAGCAGATGACACTCTTTTTAGTTGTTTTGTACCATGATTTTGGCTTTTATACGGTGAGAAACATTTACTGACGATTGAAGTGAAGATCATCAGATTTAAACACAAGGAGTTTGAAATTTTCATGAGTTTACAAAGATTGCAGACTCTTAAAATTCCTTTATTGTTGTTGGATTTTTGTAAACACATTTCCCAGTTTTTCTTATTGTGCCATAGTCTTTAGGATTATATTGAAAAAAATCCCAACACATTAAAGTTTGTCCAGATCAGCTAGCATACTTTTTTTTTTTTTTTTTACATCAGTTGATGAGCTGGGCACATAAACAAGTGGGGGAGGGACAGCTACCACATTGCTCTATGCCCCATTTAGTGTGAGAAAATGTTTTTATAATCACATTAAAATGACTTCAAACCAGCTAGCAGCCCTACAGGATTCCTGACCGATGAAAAATGGCTACTCAAATGAAATTTTTGAAAAAGTGGAAGATAAACTACACCTGTGAGCCAGAAGGCAAGAACAAAACAGAGTGAGCATAACTGAATATTTAAATACTCAAGTTCATACATAATGCTCAATTGAAGGACATAAAGTGAGGGAAATGGAAGTCAGAGATCTAAGATTAATATACTGACTGCATAAAGCTTTTTGTAACTAAAAAGAGATTTGTTGATGGACATTTAGGAATAAAATGCTGTGTAAGGCTTAGGCCTCATCACTATATACAACTCACGTTCACACACACCCACACACACAGAGGCAAAAACTCCCGCACACACTTTGGTATAAGCAACTCACGTTCGCTGCCACAGCCCAAGAGCTACCGCAAGAATATTTATTGGCTACCGGCTCAATGGCTGTATTGAAGAGAAGGATTGAGGGAGGAAGGAGAGAGAGAGAGAGAAAAAAAGAGAGGGAGAAAGAGGAGAAAACGAGGGACGGGGGTAGGAGGGGAAGAGGCTGTTGCCGCTTTTTCTCATCCTCCCTGTGAGCCACTTTCTGATTCCCCGCATCACACCACACACACACATTCACGCGACACCTCGCAGACATCCCCGCGCGCACGCAGACACCCTCACACACACACACAATCACAAACAGGCGCGCGCGGACATAAAGAGGCAGAAGAAGAAGCATCTTTCTCTCCCAAGAAAAAAAAAGTATGAATGTGCGAGGGAAAGAGGACATTCATGTCACCGCTTGAGCGGAGCACGCGCACATACATGTGAGCGCGTGTGTTTGTGGGGGTGTCGCATACTCTTCCTCCTTACCTTGCGCGCGAGAAGAGAGCGAGCACAGCACAAGAGTCCAGAGAAAATAGCGCATCGCCTTCATCCCTCCGTCCGTCATCCTCCCGTTCATCCCTCTCTTCTTCGTCGTCACCCTCTTCTTCATCATCATCCTCCTCCTCGACGAGGGGAGAGCAAGACAGCGTTCCGTGACGCTATTAGCGAGATTATTTGCATCAATACATCTTCCGCGAGCCGAGCGCGAGCCCTCTAAGCTCTCACCGGGCCGCATGCTGCTTCACATCCAGAAAACGGAGGGGGGACAGAGAGAGCGGGGGGAGTGAAAGGGAGAGCGAGAGAGAGAAGCGTTTTTCTTTGCCTCCTCCTTCTAACATAGACTAGATAAATCCCTCACATCCGAAAAATGAATTCAGTGAACATCGAGAGAGAGAGAGGGAGAGAGTGGGGGAGCAGAGACGCAGAGCGGGCAGGAGGGACGGGTGCACAGGTTGCCTCTCCAACCTGCGCTCTCGGTGGCTATCGTCAGTATGTATGTGCTCCCTTCAGTTCCATTTCAACACAAAAAAGTAATGGGGAGCTTCAAATCCACACTTTCCACAGCCAGTGTCCGATCTTCATTCTGAAAGTGATCATCTGTGTCGCTTTGCAGTGTCCTTTCCTCTAGGAAAAATAAGTCAAACAAAAAAAAATCCCCTCGGTGCTTCTCTGAATCGTTTGCCACTACAATGTGTCACAAATCAATAGAGATGCTTGTTTTTTTTATTTCTTTCCTGATCGGTTAATCCTCTTCTACCTCCTCCGTCTCTTGTGTCATGCGTCTGTGAGCCCTTCTGCTTTTCCTTTTTCCTCCCTTTTCTCTCCCC
The DNA here is from genome assembly GCA_903067095.1 of Girardinus metallicus. Taxonomy (NCBI): domain Eukaryota; kingdom Metazoa; phylum Chordata; class Actinopteri; order Cyprinodontiformes; family Poeciliidae; genus Girardinus; species Girardinus metallicus. The sequence goes on along the minus strand of CAEGAE010030465.1, from coordinate 78,644 downwards.
TCAAACTGTAGCGGAAAAAAAGTCTATCTTCTTCCCCTGAAAGAAGAGAAATTCGTTATTCTCACGACTCCCTTATTCCACTGACTTCTTGTCAAATAAGCACCATCACAAGTCTCTCCTTTTGGTATATCCTTACCAGACAAGGCAACATTCATTGGCTTGCTCTTTGCGTCGAAACAGTCCCCGTGTAGTTCTCTCTGCAGAGAAAAATTAGTCAAATTATTTTTCAAAAATCCAAGTTCTTGTCAGAAATCAGAGGAGAGACGCATCCTTTTCTCTGCTCGGATCGCTCCTCTCTCCCGGTGAAGCAGCTTGGTGCGTCTCTTCCCTCTGCCCGGCGCTGTGCAGAGATGCTGCCTTCAAGAGCTCCTCATACTGTAAGCTCCCCGCTCCCACACAAATTCACGTGGTCTATTGGTCGGAAGTATCAGTTTGAAAATTAACTTTTGCTGATTACATTTATTTATGTGAATGGACTGTGGGTTTTTTCTTTTTTTTTGTAATAACATCCTACCATCAAGGTATGAAAACTGTTAAGATTCGCAGCTGGAAATAAATTTTTATGAAACGCAGTGCATGTCGGAGCTCACTTTAGTGCAAATCTGACTAAATTAGTTAAAAAAAAAAACCAAAACAAAACAAACACACACACACGCGCACACACAATTAAAACATCAATTAATATCGGTGCAATACAAGGTCGGATTAGGCTGGATTGACCCCCCCTGGGTTAGTAACAGTATTGGTGCCCAACCTAATCATGAGTCAGAGATTTCACAGTATAGTAATCTGGAGTATAAATAATGTATTGCATGATCTTATCTAATTGCAGAAAATTTCCTACTAAATTTTCTGTGTTTTATTGAGCTGTAAATTGTCACTTTGCCGATATGCTCCTCAGATTAATTCAAGCAGACCAAGCTGATCTGCTGTTAGTGGGGCTCTCTGGTTCTGGCTCCTGCACTTAGTCATGATGTTGCCAAATGTAGTTTTACTGCATTTGGTTAACAAGACAGAAAGGGTACTGTTTCGCAATCAAAAATATTCCCAAATAGCAAATTTGGTCCTTCTTGTATACATTTTTTTAAACTGCAATATCTGCTTGGGGTAACCGATTTATTCTGGTAAATTACTGTAACCTAATCACAAACATTTGATTATGTAATTTAATTAATACTTCATGTTTAAGGTTTCTAGAGATTTGTTTGATGGAAGTTTCAGCAGAAGCTTCATGTTTGTCCTTATGCATTTCTAGAAACATCTGTATTCATGTAAATATCAGCCAAACTGTTACAGTAACCAGGGCTGGACTGGGACCAGAATCGGGCCCTGGCATTGTTTTCCTTTGTGACACATCATGATTATTTATACGATGTGTGAAGGTACATGTTGCTTCAAAAGTTAAAGTAATACAGCCTGCAAGGAAGAGAGTGACCATGTTAAAAAAATTTGATACACCCTTTCTCTACTGAGACACTTCATCATGGTAGAGATGGCCACTATGTGACCATTTCCATCTAGAAGTGAAAGTGAATGTCAAAGAAACACTGGTGGAGGTGTCTTTATGAAATAGTGTTTATTTTACCGCACAATTATGCCCATATATCCATGACAAATAAGAAGCTCCTTTCAAAAGGGAATTATTCTGTATTACTGGAGACTAATTCTGCTCTTTTTTTATTATTATTATTTTCCATTTTTCAAATCTTCCAACAAATATTTTGACATGCATTGTCTTCCATCATCATCATCAACATATCAATGCCTCCTTCTCATCACACTCCCAGTTTGCACCTGCTTTCCTAACATGCTAAATAAATACGCAAAAACACCTAATTCTGGTTTAATAAGTCGCATCATGGGTGGCAAATCATTCATTTGCATATCCTATCAGTATTTTGCACTTTCTGATGATTTTCTGTATATTCATGAAGGTAGACACGGAATGTTGGTACTTTTGCTGATGCAGCCCTTTTTGATGTCAACGCAGATGAGGTGAAATGTAGTTATCAGACAACACCCATCTTTATATGGATGCAAGCAAAGGCAAGTATTGCATGAAATATAAATAACTAAGAGAAGTGTTGCCTTGGGTTATTCACCTAATCTTCCATATCAAAATCAAATTCTGACTTTAAGACTACCTTCTGGTCAAATGGGATTTCAGTCATCACAAACAAATCATACCTGACAGCTTGGGCCCGACCCAGAATGTGCCAAATTATAATTCTTCAACAATGTGATTATCTTTCATCAGACTTGTTTGAGCATCAGGCCAATCAACTTCCAAACATGCCGCATGCTGGGAAATTGCACAGTATGCGTGGATGTTCTATGCTCCAAAGAGTTGTTTAAGCAACTATTGTGCACCTACAGTTCTTTTGTTGTTGTATTTCAGTTGTTGTACCATAATATTCTGAAAACTAAATTCTTTAAAAAAACGATTGCACGTTTAGTGAGCTGCTTACATTTAGTTCCTGTTTAAAGTTGTTTTACATTCATCTGTTCAGGAGTTAAAATAAGTTCAGTTCATTTTGAATGTCAACCACACCGAGTCAATAAATCTATTTTTTAAATAGATTGACTTTTTTTTTTCAGCATATAGCAACAAATGACCAAATTCTCTCCTCCAGTTTCACTGGAAACAAGTTCAGACAGGTTTACGCCACACCACTTAAGTATGTTTCATTGGCTACTTTTACAGTCGATAATTTCATGGCAAGACGTGTCTAATTCATGAGATGTTCTTTCTCAACTTACTGAAGAAGGATAAAGTAGAGAGGAACGCTGTATTAAAATATAAAACAACTTCAATGAGCAGAGACAGAAATGCCTGCAGAGTAATTTATCAAATCTGATGCTGGACTGTTCAGAAGGAGATTTCTACCAATGAGTGTTCTCTCTGGGTTTGTATTTTTCACCCATAAGGATCCTCACTTTAAACATTTAAAAAAGGCAACTGCTTCTCATCATATCTCAGATCATCCGTTTCCTGCTTCGCGGCATACGGTTTTCCCCTCCGAGGTGATAAACAGGTCGTGTCCAGACTTTAGATAATGTTCAGTTCTTGATTCTGAGGCTGCTTCAGCCAAGACTGCTGTTAGTTAATTGGTAGAGTCTTTGAACAGTCCAGTTCAGATGAATTTTGGTCACATTATGAATTCTTTGTCTATGACTGATAATTACCAAGCTGCCATGTCATTGAAAATACTTATATCCTTTATCTATGTCTGATGAAATATCAGTTTTACAAATCTACATTATCATCTAAAATTAAAATACCAAAGAAATACATTGTTAGTAGATTAATACTGAGCAAAAAGTCGGTCATGGATCTGAATGTCCAAAGCTGAACTAAAAAAATATACAAGTGCAGCTCAATAAATTAGACCAATTTATTTCAGTAATTCAAAATTGAAACATGAAACTTAAATACTGCACTTAAAACATGAAACTTAAATGCTACACAGGTGTTCTGCCTGAAAATGGAGTCAGCCTCTCAATAAAGCTGGTCAGCTTGTTGTGCACAAGCTTTGCTTTTATGTACAACACTGTACAGGCATTTTTGTTTTGTCTTGTACTTACTCTTGTGGAAGTTGACAATAGCTGCCTTCTGGACAACCGTCTTCCATTATTAGCACAATATTATTTTCTATATTCTAATTTTGATATTATGTAATAGTAAATTTTCTGAAACCCCCTGAACTGTTAGTCCTAATTATTAAAGTAAAGGGGTTTGAAATATGTCACTTGGAATGCAATAAAACTACATCATATAGCTTTACTGACATAGAAATAGAAGTAATTTTTCTATTAAAAAATATTTCTATGATTTTTAATAAAATTATGGAAATACATTGCAATTTATTGTGTTGAGGTGTTCCTTTGAGTTTATGCAGACTAATAACTAACCAGCTGCACTAGAGATGTATGAATATTTTGCTGTCCAAGTAACTGTCCTTTCACAGCAACAAAAAAAAAAAAAAACTATTTGCTTTATGTATTTTAAATCAAGCATTTTGATGCAGTTTAGCACAGACACACACAAGCCATTCAATATGTTAGAGAAATATGAGATGTCACGGAGGTTTTGAACAAAAACTCAAAGCAGCCCCACAGAAAATATGCAAATCTCATTTTGGAATCTTGCTTTTTGGTCAGTTGCATTCCTTGTCTGTCTTGTCAAAAATAATAAAATTGCTCTTTCTTCTGATTCGTAGAGCATTTGTTTTGAATCTGGGTGCAGCTTCAGAGAGATCTTCGGGCTTTCAAATAGATTCCGAACAATGTATGTTTTCCTGCCTCCTTGCAGGGAATTTCTGCACAGGCAGAGCGATATTCTTAACAGGGAAGCTGTAAAAAATGCATGCATGAGCGTGTTAAGAGGAGTATGTGTGAGTGGCAGTGATTGTGTGCCTGCATATAACATGTTTATGTGTTTGTGAAAGCAGTTTTGTGCTCCCTTACAGCCCTCTTCTGCCATCTACAGGCACTTTTGTACTGCCTTTTCTCATTTGCTTTCTCTCCGTCACAAGTGTGGTGTTAATCACTTTAGGACCATCTAAATATCACACAACCTGCATATTTGCAGATATTCATGCTCGATCTGCATTGTGACTATATGCATTAACTTTTTTTTGTGTCACAAAGTGTCTACAGATTTCCCATCTACCCTTTAGCTGTACAGCTTGTGCTGCTTTCAGAAATCAATAAGCAGCGTGTGAGGTTCATGTCCAGAGAGAAACAGGGAAAAGAAGAGAAAGAACAAGAGAAGAGAGCGGAAGGAGGAGGAAGCAGATATGGTTATATGAAAGTCGGGAGCACAGAATTAGGAAGGAAAGAAGAAAGAAAGGGACCCTGGAGAAATGCAAGGACACAAAGAGGAAAAAACAAATGAACTACAAGAAAGGAAAGAGGGAGACAAAGACGGGGGGTTGAGATAGAGGTGACGAGTAAAACCGGGAGCTAGAAGAAGTAAAACATTCAGGTTAGAGAATCCTGGATGGAGAGTTAGGTAGGCTGAGGGGAGAAATGGGAGCTGGGGCTCAAAAATAAATTGGTACTGTGTGTGATAGACGGCAAGGAAGCAGAGAAAACTCCAAGAAGGGATAAGGAGACATGAGGAGAGAAAATGCTGCAAAGTCTTGCATGAGTAATTCACTTTTCTCAATGGTTCATTGCAGTTGCCCCAAAAAAAGTAGACACACTCAACCGGCAGATGTAATGTATTCCATCTTGTCCTAGAAACTCTTGAATGTAAAAAAATTCACATTACGTACTTTGCTTACTCTGTGCTATGTTCAGTTTAATCCGGCTACTATACGCCATGTACTGTAGGTGGAGGTGTCTAGTTCAGCTCAATGTAGCTGACAGAACTGAACTGATCAGCATAATTTGATTTAGATTTATTCTTGTTTGGTCTCCCTACATACATTATATATATATATATATATATATATATATATATATATAAAATATATCGGTTCAAATTAGGCCCCAGATGATCATTTTATTTCACAAAAGACTGTTTACTCATCTCCATTACTGCACAATTTTTCCAAACACAGCAATCAGTTTGTTTTTGATGATTGGACATGACTCTCCCAGTTTGCTTGGAGCTGAAGCAAATGGCTGACAACAGCTTAAATCAATCTGCAATTTCTTATCCGTTTATTATCCACTTTTGGGGTAATTGTGGGTGGCACAATAGAACGTGGCAAGCATCCGGATGACCAGTTTACAGATATTATATTTTGCGTTTGACGTTAGAAAATTATCCTCACACAATACACAGCTCCCAGAACAGTAGCAGCACACACCTGCTGCAAAGAGATGGTCTCTCCATTTCTGCGCAATCAACTTCATCTGTAAACAAATCCACACATGTAAGCTTAATGAGTCATGAACTACAGGAAGTTTGTAAAAAAACAAAAAAAAACAAAGTCAATCGTGTGCAGTGCCTCCCTGAAACCTTTATACTGACTGAATTGTAACATTTTGCATCCTGCAATCATATCTACATGCATTTAATTGGGCTTGACAGAACAACCCAAAGTAAAGCATAGTTGTTTTTGAGTATCTTTAGGGTATGTCCCTACCAGGGGAAGAAGAGAGGGTATTGTCCTGCAAGAATATGAACCTTTGTCCCGGTCTTTAGTCATCTTAAATAGATTTTCTTCAAACATTCCTCCGAGTATCAACTATGGCCAGTTTTCCCTATCTGTGGACTGTGTAGTCAGATAGCTCTGGAATGTATTTTTTACCCAATACAATGTTTTGGATGCCACCCAGGAATTAATGTTTTATTTATTCTTTGTCTCATCCAACTAGAGTATCCTGTACTTACCATATCCCCTATATGCCTTATGGCGAACTGCCAATTGTATGATCTTTGTTTATTCACTCTTCCATTAAGGCCACATTTGTGGAGCACATGACCTAAGCGGTGGATCTCTGAAGTCAGACAGCAAGGTCTTGATAGGTTTGCAGTTGTGACATCAACACAACTTTATCTCCAGCCTGTGTGTCCTGTCCCTTTGTCTTCATGATACAGTATGTTCACAAATTTCCTCTCGTAAGAACTGAGAACAGCTGTACTTATAGGCTGCTGAGATTAAACTACACATAAGTGGGCTTCACACAAGTATTAAAAAAGATAATTGCATTTGTTAGTATCAGTGAGACTGTAGTTGAAAATAAATGTACATCACTTTTCAGACTCAAAACGTTGAAAACCATGCAATTCACTTCCACTTTTGTTGCTTTGTCACATACAAGGCCAAAGAAATACGCAAAAGGTTGTGATTACAAGACAAAAAACTGAAATTCTCAGTAGACATGGATACATTTGCAAGCCACTGGTTTTTGATTGATTTCAGAGGCTAATTAAGGCTGATTATATTTGTTTGGCTTTTGGACTTTGTCTTATTTCAGCTTGCAAATTAAATTTCCTGCAGTTGCTATAAAGCTAAAATATTCTGAAAACAAATAGCATGAAAGAGATCTGCAGTCTGTGGCTGAGGGAAAATATGATAATCACAGTTGGAATGAGAACACAAAGCTGCATATAAGTTTTTGAATATTTTGATGAAAGATTTTATCTGATTACACAATATTATGCAAAATGCAGTCAAGGGGAGTAATATGACTTGATATTTTGCTGCCAATGAGCCAGACTTTTTTTAAAAAAACAACAACAAAAAACAAACATTAAAGCATCCTTTACGTATACCACTGCTAAAGGTATAAAAGAACATCTCTTTCAGAAAATAACTGAATCCTTACTGGGGTGTCCTATTTTTTCAATTGACTAGACTGACTACCCTGGAACATGCAGCAGAACAGAATTACTTACTATGCAGTACATTTTAATCACATATGCAGCTCTTTTCTTCTCTTTTGGCTTTTTCCTTCAGGGGTTGTCACAGCAAATCATCTGTCTCCATTTAGTCACATCCTCTGCATCCTCTACCCTCACACCAACCAACTCTCCAGCTTCTAGTTATGCTTCCTATATCTTCTTCATTGGCACAGCTTCTAAAGCACAAAACATTGCTGATCTCACTACTGTCTTGTACATCTTTCTTTTCGTTCTTGTCGATTCCTCTTTATTACATAGAACATCTGACACGTTTCTCTGCCATTTCAACACTGCTTACATGCACTACACCTGTTGCTCTGAAACGTTGACTGTAGGCAATTATGTCATCCACCTTCTTCTTCCTGTAACGTCACTATTCCACTTGAACCTCTCATTTACAAAGGGAGGTAAATGAGAGCGGCACCAGTGGTGCAACTAATCATTCTTCTCTTATCTATCTATACCCCTTCATTTACATACTTCATGTTCTCACTGCGCATCATGTCATCTGTAAACATCATAGTCCACAGAGACTCCTATCTAACTTCATCTGTTAGCCTGCCCATCAACAAAGCAAACAGCTTAGAGGCGAACCTTGAAACAGTCCCACCTTCATCTTGAACCCCTCTGTCACTCCTGCCCACCTCACTGCTGTCTCACTGCTCTCATACATATCCTGCACCACTCTTTCATACTTCTCTGCCACTCCAGACCTTCTCATACAATAACACTGCTCCTCTCTCAGAACCCTGTTATACCGTTTCTCTGAATCCACAGAGTCAGTGCAGCTCCATCTTGCCTTCTCCATTAGCATACTTAAAGCGAAATTTGGACCTGCGGTACTCTTTCTAGGCATGAAACCATACTGCTGCTCACAATTACATGTTTGCGTGGCCTTTCAAAAATGAAATGGATGTTTAAGTTACAATAATTTACATCTCTATTGCTCGTCATAATTCAAATTTAAACCAGGCGCTCAGTTGCCTCAAGGATAAGATTCTCTACCAAAGACGACATTTGGGTTAGACTTCCACAGTGGACGAAACACTTCATTTGCTTGTGGATAATTTTAGATATAACAGTACTCTAAAAGTTCTAGGAGTTTCATCGCTAAATCAGTATTGTGAGAAGTCAGTTGTGGAATATTGGAGTCCTATTAGCTACACATATTGCATAAATGGGATGACAGATTTGCTTTTTTTCAGTTTTCTGTGGAACATGGGTCCTCAATGCACTAATGAGGTAACTGATTAATGAGATTTCCAATAATGCTCCTCCATGCTGGAGGGAAGGCACAATTGAGTGATTCCTATTTTGCAGCACACATACAGATAAATGCACTCGTGTTCAATATGTAATATTTGTTAATCAGCAGCTGGGTGTGTAAAAGCAATCAACCTCGTGGGGTGTGTGTAGGAGAGTGTGTGGCGAGATGTAGACTGTGTAAATGGGTGCATGTGTCTCTGCAAATAGAGGGCAGCATACTAGACAAGGGGCCATTACTGACTTCACAACAAGGTGCCCAGTGGCTGTTCCCAAACAGCCACACCCAGAAATACAGACCTGCATGCAGCAGGTTTAAGCTCTGATTAGTTTCACACATGGCCGACAGCACTGCGAGTGTAACGTGGTTTTTGTGAGGATAGATACAGATCCTTCTGATTGAAAATAGTAAGCATGGAGGAATTGAATTACAGCAGATGCCCTGCAGAATATCAGTATGTGCAACATTCTGTCAGTGATGGGGGGTTTCGCAGACAACCAGACAACATTTTTTTTTTATTGTGTTCACATTGGATTGAAGGCTAACACTGTACTTTGTATGCTGACCACAGTATTGATAAAAATATAGCCGCGTATCCCCCATCTACCCCACCCATTCTTCAAAGTTGACTGAGGGGATTTTGCGGTTGTCAGAGCTCCAACACAAGAGGCAGGAACCTTGTATGTGAAAACAAGACAACTTTGAGAATTTTTACATCACGCTGTCAGCTCATTTATAGCGTTATTCATTTACTACGAAAATTGTAAAACATGAATATTTAAAGGCACAAGCACGTGCGCAAATATTCTGTGAAAATGCTTAAGGGATTTAGCCTCTTTAAAGCAATCCTATGTGCAATGTTTCTACAAAAATGATTCATACAATTTAAATACTGTAATTTAGGGTATTCTTCTATTATAAGTGGTTTCCAATTACAAATATAATTCAGGGGAATGGGGCTCGATCTCAAACGTTTTCAGTTTACAGCTGCACCAACAACTGCTAAACCGTCTGACTTACAGTCAAATCCAAATTTGACTGTAACTCTTATTAGTCACTGTATGTGACTAATAAGAGTTATTAGTCACATAGCTACAATATCCAGTTTAATATTGTGTCTCCTTATTCCACAAAGTTATATCATCGACTGAGGACCTCTCTTACAGTCTCATGGTGCCTGACACAAGGACACTGACAGAAACTGCTCTGCGTCCTGAGGGCTAGAGCTTCTGCGGGATGCACTTGTTCCTTTGCTCCTTGCAGTCTGACGATCACACTCTGGGGAGGTTGGAGACCAGACAGAAAAAAACCTCCTGGGATCTTCACTATGTTTCTAAAACTGTTCTTATTTTTGTACCCTGGCAGTGTCCAGGTGCTCGTACTTCACAGACATGTCTTGACGTAGAAATATTTATTTATTTATAGTTTGCATAACTAATGCTCTAGAGTGGCTAATAACTTCTGCACAAAACATGAAAGATTAAAGGTAAGATAAGATAATGATTTTAAAACATTTTTATCTTTTCTTTAATGTCTTCTCTGTGAGCAACCGATAGTTACTTTACCCGACTTCCAAAGTCTTAGAAACATGATGACCTAGTGACAGCTGAGCATTTTAAAGCATTAAGGGAAGGTCAAGCTACTTGTGTTCAAGGACCAGAAAATATTCAACCCTGAACAAGCTTTTTCTCTCACAAACTTTGGTTCAGTGCATGCAACTATTTTTTGTGTTGGAAGCTGGTTTTAAGCTGCAAGTAAAGCTGTTGTAAAGACCAATGGTTCAATCATCTTATGAAAAACAATTTATATTTTTTGATCTTCAAGTCATTCTTTAGGCTGCCTTTATTCCAAAGGAATGGCACTTTTCTATTCATACTGCTCTTTGAATAAGCTTCTCTTCCATTGCACGTTTAAGTTCACTACTGATGTGGCATCTTGTTTTTAAGAGGCAAAGTGGACATTGCCTCCAGCCACCATCTCCCATTACTTTCTGATGGTAGTGATTTGGATGCAATCTACTACACTCTGCTGTGTGCATGTGTGTAGGTGTGGTGTGTGTAATTTCTAATAAAGTCGTGATAGATTGTGATGTGCAGCCATTTTGTGTGAGATGGACTGAATCTAAGAATTGCAGCCCCTGCCTCTTTGATTCTGTCTCTTTGTTTCTACTTCACTCTTTCCATCTCACAAAGCGCCTGCAGGAAAGGAGGAATCTCCTCAAATGGTTATTTATCTACATCTCATTCTCTCTTTACCGCTACCTTTCTGCTCTCTCGCAAAGCAGGACATACACACAGCCTCAGCAATACACACTCACACAGGCAAGGTATTTTTGGGTTGTAAATTCAGCACCAACTGAGAGGCTGTCACTTGCCACACCAGATGAATAAAGAGAGCTTGTGTGTGTATGTGATGTAAGTGTGTGTGTGTATTTGAAAGCATGTAAACTGGGTGACTGTGTGTTCAGGATGATGGGTGTCGAATTTATGGCTTTCAGTTTAATGAAGTGAACAATAAGGTCACACAGAGAAAATTATCAGAGGAGAAGGGGAAGATGCAGTCAGTTTATTATAGAGAGGTTAGTAGATATTTAGGTAACAGTTTCTACCTGTTTGTATTGGAAATTATGAGAGTGCAGCCCATAAATGGTTTTGATATCCCAAGACATTCTCATTCAGGATTTTCTCATCTACAGAATTGATTGTTCCATCAATTCATTCATGTCTTGAAGCCACAAAGCAGACACAGGCCATCACACAAACACCACATGTTTATGATGACCTGCAGTGCTATAAATGTTTCATGACAGTGACTTCAATGTACTCCTCTTCCACATGTTCTTTGAATCTTGAAAAGGCTTAGGAAATTGGTATTTTGCAAGTGGTACTACTTGAGTAAACTGTGGGAGAGTGGGGCATCTGGTCCTTGCATAGTGAAAGCATAAGCTTTGTTTGCATTTCTGGTCCAATGTCAAAAATATTCCCAGTGCTGGTTGGACTGGGCCAGTGCTGACCCTCATCACAGAGCTTGTGGTGTTCATGAGAAGGGTATGTTGTGGTAAGGAGTGTGTCTGGTTTGGAAACTTGGATGTGAAGATGCCAACAGAACTATATAATCTGGAAAAGGTAGAGGGTGTAGCAGAGTCACCTCCAAGTCTGATGACATGGTTTTTGATGGAAAAAAGTTAAATCGCTCCATCCAGGTCATGGGCTGATCTCTGCCTCTAGCAGAGAAGCTTAAATATTGATAAATCTAGCTCATGAGTAATGGCAGGAAGTGAGTGGTGGATAGATTGGGATCTCTGAAGAAAGACACTCCTTTGACCTCTCATACCGAAGAAAGAGCTGTGGCAAAAGTGCAGCTTACAATCTCCTGAATTTACCATTCCATCTATGTTCCAACATTCACTTGCAGTCATGAGAAATGGATCATAAGCCAAACAATACAACCCTGAATAGAAGCAACTGAAATGAGCTACTTTTGTTGGGTTGTAGGCTTCAGTCTTGGAGAGCAGTCTCCTCTGGTGAGAACAGAATAGAGCCACTGGTTCTCTGTACAGATAAGTTGGCCGGTCAGACAGACATACTGACCTTTCAGTAACTGTAACAAACTCCACTTCCCATGGGATCAATCAGATATTTCATATTTTTATTTTTCTACCAAAATGGTAATTTCTAGTTACAGCTGACTCAGTTGCCACAGCACTACCATTTTAAGATATTTTTGTGAGAAAATTAACATTCAACTGGAGGAAAATTTATTGAGAAATCTACAAAGTAACGCTTAAAATGCAGTTCAGAAAAATGTGCAAAAGTGTCATATCAAAACAGGCTGACAAAAATCAATGCGCACCACCTCTGTGCCGAAGCTCTCAAAACAATAAATGGTTTGGAATGTCATTGTTATGACGATCTTCTGAGTGTGTGGAGTATGTGGAAATCTCTTTGCATCATTGTAAAATGTGGCCCCAGGCAAAAATATCCTGAGAAAAGCAAAAACAGTATGACTGAGTTTTTTGATACATGCGCACGTATTTTTGTAAATTCAATGAAATTTGCTGGCACGAGTTTGGTTTAACCTGCATATTGGTAATGCTCTTCATCTGAAAAACAAACCCACTATGCACCTCTAGTCTGGTTGCTGTTTATATGTCCATCTCTCTGCTTCCAAACTGCTCAAAATTGCTTTTGTGGGGATTCTTATGACAGTATATTTCTTCAGGACTACATTTTGAAGACACACCGATACACATATAAACTGAAAGCAATTTAGCCTTTGCCATCTCTGCCAGCAATAATATAGAAAAAATGACAGCTGCACATGCTGGAGAGTCAACAGGTTTTGGGGGCATCACAGATGGTTTGATCTTCACACAAGATGGTATGGTATTCACTTGACTTTGACTGGAATTACTTACTATGTAATCTGAGGCTGTATGTGACATACTAATATTCAAGCACGAAAGTATTGCTGAGGAAAGCTACGCAATTCAGTCTTCAGCAGGCGCTTTAAGACAGTGGATAATAGAGCCATGAACAAATGAATTATCACAGACATGCTTTCATCCATTCAAAAACATGGCCTTCCATTTTTGACATTTTTTTAAATAGGCATGCATATTAGCAAAGATCATAATATAAATGGGGTAAGCACTGTACAGTTATAAGAATGCTACTTACTTTTACTCAAAGGCTTAAACCTGTACAGACCTATTCAGCAGTTCCATCAATCAGTTTTTGGCAAGATGTGACTTTTATTAAAAAGGTGATTTTTGTTATTTTTTTGTGTGTTGAAATTGAACTAGCTGCAGTTTCATTACAAATGTGTGCAAATTTTGCAATTGTGATGTTTTCATTAAATAAGAAAACAAATTAAAATCATACTTGAATAATCTTATTCACATAAGTCATTCAAAATCATGGCGATGGATGTAAATAGTTACATGAGATATATTCATATTTTAGCTATGGAACTAACTCATCTATCAGCTATCACAGGAGACGCTGGCGTCTTATACTTGGGAGCGGTTACGTTTGTGATATTTTAGAGAAATTGTAGTTGGGAATTTTACAGAAGACCAATGGATTACACACAAATGACAACATTTTTATAAACCGCACAATACTACGAGCTGCACATTGAAACAAAAGGATTGGTCACAGTTATTCAGCCCACATTTCAGCTTGATATGAAATGACTACATTGTGTTAAGTAAACTTAATTATCAGTGATGGTCTCCTTTAAGCCCAAATATTAAATATATTCTGGACCAAGTAGACAGGAAAACAAGCTTCAACAGATTTTCTTTGCTTGAGATTCCAGCATGTCCCTATGTGAAGAAAAATGATATGAATGGTCATTTAAAGGTGCCTCCGCTGATCAAATAATTTACCTCAATTTAAAATTGCAGCTAATGACACGGAACCTGGATAAATTTCAGTTTCTTTTTTTTTTCTTCCAGCAAAAATTTTGTGAAGGACCAAATTACCTACATCAATCAAGCATACACCCTACTAACTCTGAAATAGCTCCCTTCTCTCCATCTTCAATGCCATTATTTACAGCTTCTACACTGGTTCCAGAGCATGCACCTGGGTAGTAACTTAATATTTCTAAAATATATCCATAAAGTAAAAAAGTTTTCATTTACACTGAACATTTTTGAAAATTAAATATTAAACTCTAAGCTTATGAACTTTTGGTGACGTAAAAGAAATTGGACTTTGCAATTTGGTGCCTGGAAACTGTCCTCCGTCACTTTAAAAAGCTCCTGCTCTTTTCAACATTAAACCTTCAGTACGTCATCACAACAACAATACCTTCCTATCATTCTTAGGAGTATTAGAGCAAGAAGTCTCATATATCAGACTTGCAGTTTGCTAATTGCTACTGCTGCAGGTCTGCAGGAGAGGTGCTTTGAGAGCAAGTGTTTAGGCACCAGCTACTTGTCAGACATGTGGGGACACAACTTTTCCAGACAATGCTGTGGACAGTTTCGGCGCCCTTCTCTGCACTATTATTGGGGGGTAAATTTAATATTTCAATTTAAAATGTTGTGTATTCATTTCTGTATGGAGAAAAATCATCATACCACTTATGTGTTTCACTTAATTTACTGTTTATTAAAATTTGTTGAATGGATCTGTGTTGTTAAACATTTTAGAAATGATCTGTTCATAAATGTATTTTGATTTTTATAGTTGAAGCTGAAAATTATTTTTCAGAGTAGCTGTGGAGTATCACCATCATTTAAAAAAGTAACTAAATAAGATGTAATAGAAAAAAAACCAACTAGATTTCAGTGCTATTCCTGAGGAGTGAGTAACAATTGATCATATAGCACATGAACATGCAGTAAAAAGGCAATTGAATTATCTTTTTTTTTTTTCAGTTCTATTCAACCAAATTCCAAAAGAGACCAAAAAACAATCTGCAAATTTAGAAACCCTCAAAACATCTTAAAATTTCTTCAAACAGCACCCTTGTAAAGAAGATGCATTCTGATATATTGTCTAGCCAACACATAACTGAAAGGCTAAAAAAAAAAAAAAACATATACAAAAAAAAGGATAAAATAAGAATTCCTGTGGAAAGAAAACATTATGGGAGGCAATGGAAGTCTTTTTAAAAATCATCATGGTGGCAAGATCTTGAGATGCCATCCAATTACTCAAAGGTCAGATTTTTGATGACACAAAAATCTGGTAAGTCAGTCAGCATCCATGGATCATGTCAAAGGGAAACAGATGCTGAACCCTGCTCTCTGTTTAATTTCACAGTAGGCATAACAGTAGCCCTCATGAAAAAAAATACGCTTATGTGCCTAAAAAGGTAATAAAAAAAAAATCCTAATGGTCCTTAAAAGGCAGAACATTTTGACATACACAGTGCTTGAGCAATATCTAATTTAGTGTGACAAATATGGCCAAAACTTTGAAAGTGCATTAAATGACATACAGTATTTTATCGGAGAGACGGTGCAGACATAGGCAGCTGTTCAGCAAAGCAGTGATGTGCTGCTTAGCAGGAGCTGCTGTCAGTCTGGGAGAATCAAGGTAGCCTTGTCAGGTCCAACGGAGCTTGTTTTAAAAACAAACTACAACACATCACATGTTCACTGAATGTGTCCAATTTACCAAATGAGAATTGAAAATCTAATCTTGAATTGCTAGATCAAGCATACCTAGTACTCACATCATCTTTCTACTTTTCCATCTGCTGACTGATAATCCTTGTTTAAAACTGATACTTTACATTAGTAGATGGATTTGTGAAGGGATTCAAATTCAGGTGTTATACTGGTATAGAAAGCCAGAATTTGGCATATTTATATAAAAGATTTAGACTATACTTTATTTATACCCTATTTATTATGTTTTAAACAACAATAAACATCTCATAACAGGAAAAAAATGTCAAGTTATCTATTATTTTTAACATTTGTTAGGGAAAAATAAAACTTAGTCGACAAATAATCCCCATTTTACAGATTTACTTGGAAAGCAACATGGACTGTAATTAACATAAAAGCTTGATGGCTAATGAATCTTAGCCGTACATTTGGACTTTTCCAAACTTACCTGATTGAAACTAAGTTTTTAAACTGAAGATTTGATCCATGTGAGAGAGACTCTGGGAAAATGTTTATCTGTATAACCAATATACCCAACAGGGGTGTCAAACTCGCAGAACAGTGTCCTGCAGCATTTGGACACATCACTGGTCCTACATGGCTGAATCAAATGGTTAATTTGCCTCCACAAGCAAAATTTTAAAGACAGGTAGTCTTTAAAATTTTGCAAATGAGTTGATTGAGTCATGTGTGTTGAAGTAGACATCTAAAAATGCCCTCGAAGACAAGTTTGAATATTTCCAACAGTGAAATGTTAAGATGGAAAACAAAGGCAGCCAAAGAAAAATTGAATAAATTTTCATGCCAAGTTTGAGGTTCATTTTATCTTTTCTAAGACTACGTTGTTGTGATGGAGTGTATTCTGCTTCTTTTGAATTACTTTGAAAATGTTGCTCATGGGAACTTGTAAAAAAAAAATCAAAAATGGAGTGAGACTCTGCTACTGGCTGTCAATCTAAAAAGAGGTGGCGTTATTGCAAGATGTGAGACAGGGGAGAGGACGGGTGATGATTATTAATAATCTGGCAGGAGCATCTCCATGGCACCAGCTGGCTGTTTTAAACCAGTACCCTTCTGAGAAAACCCCATAGGAAATCTGTTAAACAAGCAGGCTTACACCTATCAGAACATAGTAAAGGGCAAAGGTTGGCACAGCTGAGAGACTATGTTGCTGTTGACAGACTTATTACCTAGGAGTCAACCTTCTTGAGAATCCTAAAATGTTTATAAATGTTATAACCACCTGTTCTGTAGGGCTGAGAATGTATTCTACACATGCAGTACTAAGGATTTACCAATTACTGATCAAATTATTTATATCCATTCTACAACTCAGGTAAGACTATATCAGGTTTCATTAGGTTGTTTTTGCCACTGGATTTTATTTAGCTTGAGGATTTGCAGCCAATGAAAACCCACAATTCAGATTCCCAGAAGATTTGACCATTACATCATACCAAAACTAAATTTTGGACAAAGATAATAAAAATGCTGGTCAACTCTAAAGTATCTATATATAAAGTTACTTTGGGCTCCTTTTGCATTAATTTTTCCTTATGTGGTGCGGCATGGAGGCAATGAGCTTGTGCAAAGGAAACCTAAAATGTTGTAACAGTCTTTCGCATGCTTTTACCATGAGATCCATCTTTAAAGTTTTTTAATTGGAGGATCTAAAGACGATGCTGTGGTAAGGAGTGTGTCTGTTTGGAAACTTGGACGTGAAGATGCCAACAGAACTATATACTCTGGAAAAGGTAGAGTGTGTAGCAGGGTAAGAGTCAAGTCTGATGACATAGTTTTTGATGGAAAAAAAAGTTAGATTGCTCCATCCAGGTCAATGGCTGATCTCTGCCTCGAGCAGAGAAGCTTAAATATTGATAAATCTAGCTCATGAATAGTGGCAGGAATCAAATTTCATTTGCTGAAAGGATTTGTTGTTTTTATTAGTTTGAGCCATCTGCAGTGTATCCCAGGTATTCACGGGGCCTGGGACCACAGCCACATTCAATAACTAAAATCTTAAAATATTTGAGAGACCCTTTCTAAAACCACTTATAGCTGCCTATTTTAATTATTAAATCTACCAAAATGCTTTAATACACAGCAGAAACCTTTACACTACTGCAGAGGCCAACTTCCACAATCTTTCTTAATACCACTCTTGGGCATAAAGCCAATCAGCAGCAAGGAAAATAAATGGCTCCTGTTTGGGCTTCTTTGCTAACACCAGTCAATAGTGTGTCAAGTAGTATTGCTCCCAGCTGTAATTTCTTTACAAATTTTAAGATAATGCTCAATGAAAAATTCTGCACAAAGGCAAATATTTTTGCAAATAATTTTTCTACAGAAAAATCCACGACTAAGTGAGTCCATGAAAATTGAACCGTGACTAGGTGGGGTCCACTGTATATCAATAATCAAAGAAAATGCTTAGAATATCTCTGTAGTTAAATTAACTCAGATTTAGACTTCTGTTTAAATCTAAGTTCTTAATTGCAGGATTTAAAGGCCATGTTGTGGCGTTTGTGTTACTTACCTTAAAGGTAAGTCTAACTTTGCCTTATAAGTGTTTTATGAAAGTGGTCAAAAGCAGATTTGTTGTTGGTTGAACATGTGCTCATCATCGTTGAACAGTTTTGGATGATTAATTGGAGAATCCAAATATAAGTCTGTCCCTGGTTCAACAAGGCAACATTTGTACAAAGAAAAAAAAATGACCTACAAACTGGCAGTAAAAGGAGGCAACAGCATGAGCATATAAAAAGGACAGGATTTTAAAATGAAGGACCCTCACATGGATGTATTTTATATTGCTTGTTTTCCTGCTTTACTGGGTTGTTAGTCACACCGTTATGACTGATTGGTATATTTTAAGATTAGAACAAGGTGTCAGATAGAGACGGTCCATGACGGATGGAGTTCAGAATCAAATCTGCAATTCAAACATACAGCGACACGTCTTGATTTGTTTTTGATCCGAAAGACAGATGGCTAAAATATGAAGACGATATGTAACCGGGAGAAATAAATCCTGCCACGAGAATCTTTTATACAAGTGAAGATTGACAGCAGATGCTTTAGAGTACAGGACACGACTGAGGTGAAAACAGCTTTCATAAGCAATAGATAAATCATATGCAGAAAAAAATTTGGTGCAATATCATCCAGAAGATATGCAAAGTGCGAAGAATCGTACCATGTGCTGAACTTTTAGAAGCAACATAAAGCATTGCATAACATAAGGGTTACCCCTGAACTTTAGTCTACAAGGTGTTATAGGTTCTCCAGTTGTAAAAATTACAATGTTGTTTACAAAACATGCTAATCAAATTAATAAAAATTAATAAATAAAAAAATAAAACAAAAAAGGGCTGTCAATTGCCCTTTGGTATTGTTGACGTGTTTCATTCTTACAAAAGATATCACTATAGCTACCAGCATAACTGTGTGTAGTAAGAAAAAAAACAGTATGGAAGCACAAAAACAGTTTGTGTGGGAAGTAAAAAAAATGTGCTGCAATGAAAACTATACAATCAAATGTACAAAGAAAATTGCCTTTTGTGATCAGCTTTTTATGACATTTTTCTCTTTATGATTTGATAGTTTATTTCTGATGTTTTATAACTAAAGCTGCAAAACGACCTTTGGCATTTTCTACTGCGATGATATTAATCTGTTTTTATGTGTGTAATCCTTACTGCTCAAATAGATGTCTCTAGAGTGAAAAGTTACCTTTAACATTAAACTCTATGTCAAGGTTAATAAAACAAAGACAATCTTACCTTACTGAGATTACAGTTTAAGAATCTGAAAAAAAAAAAGACAATACTTTTAGAATGTCCCATGAACCGCTTATTTTAAATACTGAAACACGTTTTGGGTTACTTTACTTTAATAAACTGTGTTTTCATTCTGTACAATTTTAAACACCACTGCTTCCGAAATAAAAATACAATGAATCTGAAAGTGACTCTGTTCTGACACTGATCTGTTTGGTCTGACCCAACAGAAGAGCTATTGTGGTTAAAACTGCTGAAGAAGTTAGTATTGGTAGAGATACACCGAGCATAACAAGAATGTTGTGTGTGGGACTCAATACACACTGAAATGATGGGATGCTGGCAAAGGCAGTGCAAAGCAAAAATTGATTGGGAATGATTTGCGGAACACACCAATTTTTAGGAGTTAACTTGACCCGCAAAGTCTCCAGATCTCAATCCAATTGAGCAATTGTGAAATGTGTTTTAGAAAAATCTGTCCCACAGATGCTTTGACTCACAACTTGCATGATTTAAAGGATTAGCTACTGGAATCCTAATGCCAGAAAGGCCAGTTTTTGACTGATGGGAAACAAACACACTATTAGGCACATGGTCATAATGTTAAACCTTGTTGGTATAAACTGCTATTCTCATTCTTCGTGTTTCTATTGTTATGTATCTGTTGCACTTTAAAATTCTTCTTCTGATCTTACTTCTATAAGCACAGTAAGGATGCAGGTAGGATAAGCGCAATCTTTACCAGCTACAGAAGGACCAATCTGTCCTGAGGCAAAGGGCCTGACCCTGACTTGTCCAACAAAGCCTTTCCAATCAGAGTCATGAATTTGTTGTGAAATATTAAAGAAATATATTCCACCTTCACTTTCTGAGGCGCTATTTTTTGAAAAAGGCGATGTTTGAGAGAAGAAGGAAACACCTGAGCACACATTACCCAACTATTTCAGAGTTAGACAGATGTAAGAAATCCAAATCATATTTAGCTTTTTACCCTTCTGTTTTGTTTTGAATAAAACCTTGCCAGATTCCCATCTCGCACCTAGGATTCTGACTGGGTTCAGTTAAATTCGTTTGCGTGCGTGTGGGTGTATGTGTGTGGGTGGTTTAATGGGTGTGTACATGAGCATCCTTGGGGTACCAATCTATTGGAATTCATTGCTCCAGGCTGCATGTCCTCTACTTGTTCTCCCACACAAACACACCCCCACATACAAACAGGACCGCTGCGTCTTCCAAACGTGACCAAGCATATCAGCCATTATATGAAGCCAAGGGACCTCTGTCTGTGGCCAGCTATTACGTGTTTGGCATGGCATCTACTTTTAAACAAGTACAATGATGCTTTTTAATAAAAAATTAAAAAAAAATAAAAAAAGCATTCTTCCAGTTTAGTTTTATATTAAAAGGGTTCATTTTGTCTGTCAAAGCTTATGCACTTTCCCCAGCAGGTTGAAGACTGCCAGTTGACAAGATATTCATAATATACTTATCCGTGCTGACAATCTTCTTGGTTTGTAACTGTTTAAAATACCAATCTTATGTTTTTATTTTTTGTTTTTTTTTGGTATAGGTGCCAGTAGGAATTAAATCAGGACCCCTGTTTTTCTTAATTTACTTCTGTCACTGACATAACCTGTAATTTTATGACAATTTTGCTACATGATTGATTTTCTGTTAACAGCGCTCATACACAAATAGTTAATGACGTGTTATGCAAAAGTCCTGCAAAGAATGTCTCACCACTCAACAGGGGTCTTTGTAATGCCCCAGGCAGTTAGACAGGGGGGGGTTAACTTCTTCAATAATTCAAAGTAGCATGTCATACATTTGACAGCAATGGGGAGAATTTGATCCGTACCTCGAGCAAAAACCTTGGCAGTTTGTTGCCTTCTCACATTTTCCACCGATGAACAATTCGGTTTCTTTAAATTGAGATATACACCCTTGGGTACCCTGTGGCTTTACATCCAATCTGGAGTGGTGTTGACAGAATATTGCAAACATGAATTTACATGTTGTGTATACACACATTTCTCAGGCTATTTGTAAAGGAAATTAGTATTAATAGATGTTTTAAGCTTGCTCCATGCTCACTAAAAATGTTAAAAGGTTTACAATTTTTAGTTACAGTGAGGATGTTATTTATTTATCTTTTACTCTAATCCTTTGTTAGCGACAGTATAGCTAAAAGTAACCCTCTTTGTATCTGATATATTTCTCACTTTAAATAAAAAGAAGTTTCAGAAATATGCAACTGCTTTTTAAACTGTATGCATATTATAGGTTTGTATGGCTTCAGGTCTTTACCATGTAATAAGTCAAAGGCAGCATGAGACAACACTCAGAATATTTTATATTGAGGGATACTGCTGTGATGTTTGTCAAGTTAAAAAAAAAAAAGACATACAAATCAGAAAAGTTTCCTCTTTGTTGCCTCCGTTTATTTGTTTAGAGTTACATATTAGCACTTTTAAAAGTGCTAATATGTTTGTTCATATCCTTCTGTCCTTATAAGCAGCACTTGGTGAGAACTTGTAAATTAAATCCTCACAGCATGATGACATAGGCATACAAACAAATTATTCAACTTAAGCAGCATTACCTATACATGCTGGTATGTGACATTTATCTCTAATTTAGTTCTGCAAAATGGGAAGAATCACAAAATTTTGCAAGGTTTTACTTAGTTTTTATAATTTCCTTAAAATTAATCCTAAGGAAGTTATAACTGGGCTTGGGCAGTGAAAGTACTGCAAAGTCCTATTATTTTTCAAAATCTTTTTCTGTAAATGAATAGCCTTTTTGGGGGCTTAAACATACCCCAACTTTGCGCAAAAATCAGACACTATTAATTTTTTTGCATTTCAACAAAACTAAAAATGAGCATGGCCGAATGGCTCAACAGTGCCCCCTAAACTCAATTAGGCTGTTCTGTTTAACATGGGCATTAGAAAGTCTCCACAAAGATAGATCCCTTTGGAACAGGGGTTCTCAAGTCCAGTTCTTGAGAGCTACTGTCCTTCTCTGAAGAACAGATGAATCCTTACTCCAACAGACGGCGATCAGCTCTGAACAGGCCTTGTAACGAGCCATTGATTTGATTCAGGTTTGTTGGAGCAAAGAAGCATCTGAAAGTTGCAGAGGATTGGACTTGAGGGGTGCTCAAGTCTAATCCTCTTGAGGATTGGACTTGAGCCCCTGCTTTAGAACAGGAGAAAGAAAAGTCTGATGCAGTTATGTCCTGAAACCAACAAGAAGTCAGCAATTCTGGATCAAAGGGTAATTTATCTGTCAAATTTTGACAAGAGAGTAGTGATTTTGAAACATCAGCTCCAGATTTGGTCAGTGTCTTCTTAATGCACCAACCAATGACAGCATTTTTTTTTCAGGCAATTGAAGGGTACTTTTTTCATTCACTATGTTAAAATCTAAATAGATAAAAAGTTTTTGGAACTGTCAGACCATCCTACCATGACATCTTCAACTGTATCCTATATTTGAAGTCACTTAAATTTTAATTCCTACCCCATTTGAACTTCACTCCTCTTCACCACATCTGGGAGCATTAGCAAATGAGTTGCAGTTATGTGATTTGCCGACTCCATTTAAACAAGTGATTAAACAGGTTTCTCTAATGTGGCAGCTGAGGACACATTGAAATACGTTAGAGCTTGCTTCCTCCCAAAACTCAAATATTTGAAGCACTGTGTGTTCTTGTGGGCTTCATAATTAAGCTCTCAATTATTTGGCAAAACTTACAAATGTGATACATACACAGCATCTTTATTTTAGCAGATTACAATGCATGTCATTTTTTAGTCTGTCAGCTCCAATTTTATAAAACAAAACAAGGTAAAAGAAAAACAAAATTTGAATATATAAACCCAGAGTACGAGTCTAAAAATCATATCAAAAGTCAAAAACTAAAATTATTATACAAAAGTTTAGTACAAAATATCTAAATCATGATCGTCAGATTTGTATATTGTTGGAGTATGTAACAATACTCCCCTAGAAAGTATTTCCTTTCATCTAACCCATTGGAGTTGGAGGTGTAGTGTATCTGTAGGTGATTAACAGAGCTTTAACATATCTTCACTGACATGTTGAGTTACAAAACAACAGTACTGACTCCATTTATGTAGGTAATCTCAATCTTTAATGGTCTTGTAAAGAAGTTGGCTTTATAATGGAATAGTTAACATTATTGCCTTTCTGCAAAATGGTGCTTAGATCATAAGCCAACTGGGAGCTTTCTGTGTGTAATGTTCATGTTTTTACAGTCCTACTTGCAGTTTGCTTTTGGTAGATTTTACCCTTAATGTTCAAAAACATGCATGTTAAGTGTTGCCTTACTTGTTACATTTGTTGATCCTGTAATGCCCCATGTGACCAGTCCTGGTTCTATTTCATTAGGCAGGTACTAAAGTGTGTTACAAAGGTTTTTACGTCCCTTTGCATTTTTCTCAATACAACAGATTCTGTTGCTTTGGGATTTTACGGGCTTGATGGGAATAATTTGACTTTTATGTGAAATTCTTCTCAGGTAATCCTTTTTTGTGGTATCTTGATGTTACCAGTGGAAAGTTTTTTTTTGTTTTTTACTCATCTTTGCAAAGTGCTTTCTTTTTACTACTTTAATTTCTCAAGAGTATTCATGTGTATATGTTTGTTTTCAGCAAATAAACTGTATGCTTGGTGAAGTTCAGATTAAGAGACAGGCGTCAGTGACTCTGTCCTTGGAATTCATGCAGCACAGATGATATAACAGATGATGTATGTTTTGGATCAGAATAAATCTTTTTTTTCTAGTTTGATATAAGTTTTACTGATAAACAAAGCTTTTTAAGATTATCCTTATTTGGTGGATCTCAGACACAGGGAATGCAAACAACTTACTAGATATAAAGCTCAGACCTTTTAAATGCTGTATTGATGAAAGACATTAAAGGAATTATCCTCAACCCGTCTAAATCAGCCTGGAAGCAAAACAGGCAAGTCTAAATCTAGACAGTGACTTAGAGGTTTTTACATACATTAAATCTAATGTCTCCCAACAGATTGGATTAGATTTTTCAAAATTTTAAAGCTGGCAAGTGTTATCAGGTAAAATTTTTCAGAACTATTATTTTAATGTGTTTTTATTTAATGTGGTCAGACTAAGAATATTTGACAAGTTAGTTCTTATTTCAAACCAGCACATGTCCATGTCAATCAATCCGTTATAACCAGCTGGATTTATCTGACCTTTTCCTTGAGTCCTTCCACGTAGTTTTGCTCTACAAGTAACTTTTCACCCATAAAACCCATCTATCAATCTAAACCCCAGCTCTACCTTTCCTCTCTCTGCCATAAATATTTCCATGGTATTTCTAGGACCCTGAAGCAAATTTCAACATGAATTTGCTTATGAATGAAATATATTTTATTACAATGTCCATCAGATGTCCACTCTTATCATTTTTCATTCCTTCCCTAATGCATAGCAGCAGCTGTGGTGATATGCAGCGACATGCAGTGCATGTGCCACCTTACCCTTTTCCAATCTCCCCACCTACCTTAGCTGTTTGTTTAGAGGGGAATCTGAATGAGTTCATTGTATCCTAATGCAGGGCTTAAAGGTCTTAAGGGCTGCAAGCCCTGAAAAACAAGTAAACACGAGTGCTTTAATTAGTTAATGCACTTGTTTTGATGTGTGAAGAAATGTAATTGAGACATTCTAGGGCATAAAATGGTCATGCACAGAGACATGCAGGTTTATGATAAGAGGGCATACATAAATGAGAGGCAAATTGTCAAGGGCTTTTAAATTGTTGAGATGGGGATTTAATAATTTCATTCATGTAATTGCCTATAGAAGTTAACTGCTTTCATTCAGTTTTCTCTGAGAAGTATACCTTGCAGAGGTTTTGAGTTGAAGGGCAAAAAAACAAAATATATATTATAGTTTCAAAATGTTTTATTCTTTATATTATGTGTATTTTGATTTAAATAAATAGACAATTGATCAACCAAATATAGCTTAATTGATACAGAGCTAACTTTATATCTACAAAGTGTTGCTAAATTGGTTTACAAAGAGAAATAGGGGATAGACTGTTTGAATGACCTCTTCAGCATGCCATCAAGTTTGGCCATAGACTTCAGCTTCTTGTGTGGCCTTAGACTTTGCTTTGCATTGGTTACTTATACAACTATTTGTGCGCATGATACAAGATACAAGAAAAAAGGTGGGCCTAATTGCGTTTGAGTTTTTTCTATTAATGTACCAAAATGTTCTCCAAACTATAAAATTACATTCCTTGTAGTTGGAACACAAGAAAAACCAGGATCAAATCTGTAACATTATTGTCTATATGCATGAGATAATAGCTGGAGGTTTTCATGAAGGTTCAGTTGGGACAGGGAAGCTTTGGTTAGTAGGTCAGTCAGTCCATCTCACATGCTTTTGGATTCAGAAGCATTTTAATTCACACATTTTAGAAGAACACAGTTGAAGAATAAAAGTAATCAGTAATAATATGGAAATGAGACATCAAAGGTTCTTGGATATTTAAGTTTCGCTGACATTGCTGCTGCGTGTTCCCTCACAATACATATTTCAAAATGTGCGGCTCAATCCCGTGAGAGACGCTATTACTTTCCTTGGCATTTCGAGTAACCGTGGCGAAGCAAGCAGCAAAAAACAAGCCAAATTCAAAACAAATTCTAACTGACACCGTTTTTTGGCAGTTAGGCTTAAAACAGGGATAGAATTTTTGTCTCCCCTCTGTGTCTCACTCACACATGACAGTTTTCAGAGAGGATTAATCACCATAGAAATAAAACACTGAGGAGAGCAGAGATGTAGAGAAGTACAGAAATGGTGGAACACTCGGTTAGTACAGAAAAGGGCTGAGCAGAATTTTAGAACTACAGTGACGGAACACTTAATGCAGATAACATGGCAGAACAGCAACAAAACAGTAAGTTCATAAGACTCATGAAACTTGATGCTCATAAACAGACAATAACTTTGGGCTGTCAAAATAAGAGCATCGCATTTTATGTTTTTTTTTTTTTTTAACAATAATAGTATTTGTTGTTAGTCTGTTGCTTAGAGATGAGCGCATTTTTCTGGCAACCAAGTGCCATGAAGTATACATGTGATTTCTGCTTTTGCAAAATTTACCAACTCTAAATTTGTTGTGTCCAAGAAGATAAACAGTATTTCAAAAGAGATTATGTTTTATAAACAATAATATTACTTGTTATTAATTTGGTGTTAAGAGTGAGCGTTTTTCTCTGGTAACGAACTGCCACGAACTATAAATCCGATTTTTACTTGTGTTTTATAATATACTTACCACCAATGACCAAAAAAAAAAAAAAAAAAACTCTTCTGCAAAAGAACTTCACCAATTTCAGAATTCTTAGGTACTATAGGATAAGTAGTATTTCAAAAGAGCAGAGAGAATCTTATGTCGTTTTGAACAGTAATATTTGTTAATCTGTTGCTAAGAGACGAGCACAAAGTAAACATCTGATTTTTACTTTAGCAAAAGTTAAAATCAGAAGGCAGTGCAATAACATTAGTACAAACATTAGCGGGCAGTGTCTTTTCCCTAAAATAAGCTTTTTAGCTATTTTTTTAATTTATTAACTTCGTTTAGCACACTGAATGGAGGAAGTCAATGTAAGTCAACATGCTAGTGATGCACCACATGCCACTGGCAGCATTTAAGCCAACACTAGCATTTTGGTTAATTTTAGTGAATGGAGTAAGTCCATGTTACTCAACATGTTTGTGACTGTCCATATGCTATTGAGTAGTATGTAGCTTGCTTTAGCACTGATGCTAATTTTTAGCATCAGAACATTGGGTTCCAACCAAAGGGCAAATTTTGGTAGGTCCCAATTAAATTTCTTCAAAAATTTTCCAGTTTCCCTCTTACTATTCGGGCCCCAGGGCAATAATAAATAATGTTTGAAATAGAGTTCATGTGTTATCACCAAAATGAAGAAAATATTAAAATTTACAGTTTAACATGTAGTTCTTATAACAATATCTTTGGAGCAAGAATCTTCTTCTGGAACAATTGAATAATTTTACTAGGAGAAACGAGTGGAGTTTTTGTGCAAATCTGGTTCATATTTGAAAAAAATAATGGAAAAAAAACTTAAAGTAATATTAAGTGTGGATTGGTAAAGTAGCATTCAAGTTTGTATACAATATTTTATTTTTCTCTACACCAAACTGCATTATTTCAGTTCCCCCCCTCCCCCATCAACCTGCTGCAGCTTGTGGCAGTTTTG
Source organism: Girardinus metallicus (assembly GCA_903067095.1). Lineage (NCBI taxonomy): Eukaryota > Metazoa > Chordata > Actinopteri > Cyprinodontiformes > Poeciliidae > Girardinus > Girardinus metallicus. The sequence continues at coordinate 50,814 of CAEGAE010030465.1, read as the reverse complement.
TTGTGCTGGGAAAGACTACAGTAACTGTCTTTGTGACAAAGCCTGGACTGACAGCGTTAGAGGTAGGGATGTTGGCAAAACACTCTTAATGGGTGGAAACACCCGCTCTCTCCATCCCCACACCCATGACAAGCCGTCAGTTCAGTTCAGTATAGGACCTTCGGTCATGACTCATTTTACGGAGGAATGCCAAATAGCCCATCAGGCATTAAGTATGCCAGCTACAAGCTAACCTTAAAATGCCACTTCAGAGCAAAAGCAAGAGAATCATTAAATAATGCCAAACAAGAGGTTGTTCATCCACGAATGTTTGAATTTTAGAATTTAACGCAGTCTAGAAAAGTATAAAATTTTATTATAGGACTTTCAAAGGATGCAAAAAGGATCAGAAAATAGAATATGAAAAAATTATTCTGTTTATAGATGCTGCAAACTTCTATAAACAGACATTTATAACTACAAATGAGTATCCATATGTTTAGTCATCCATTCACCCACTAATCCTATACAATCAGTTTGTTTGTACCTTATTCTTCTAATTATTTGCATGTCAATTCATCCATTTGTCTATCAGATGATCTGTCCATCCCAAAGTCGTATCAATTCATGGTGAATTTTTATGTTTATATTTTTATGGGCTAAAATGTACAAATGAGCTTTTGAAATTTGAGGCTGAAGAAGGAATAACATTTTAAAACGGGGAAAAAGTTTGGCAAGTGATGTGATATGTTACATACATTTTCAATCAGGCAACAGAAGCTTTGTCGAGGCAGACTTTTCCAGTACAGTACAGCTCAAAACTAAATGCGTCACGTGGCAGAAATCAAAAGAAATTAGTGCAACACCTGTCATAATAGCCATAACTTTGAGCACTGACAGGTAATATGTAAAACCTGGAAATAAATCTTACCATTTTATGATGATGGTTTGACACTTATGAGCGCCCCAATATTTAATGCCATCAGCTCATTCCGATGTTTTAGCTATCAGTGAACTTGGTTCTTGTTAGTCACACTTGCATAAAAAATATGGATGCTGACAGAAATAAGACAGATAATAACTTTTCCCTCTTGCAACTTGATGCTTTTATGTTTATCTGTCGGAGTATGACAAATGATTTAAGCACCGAATTTCAAAAAAAGCCTTCTGACAAGCTTTCATGAAGTTGGGAGTGCATCTCTGAGACTGTCATTATATAGTCTCCTGATCAAAGTATCAACCCTTGTGTGACCAAATAATAGGACTTGAAAACGATCAAATCCTACATAACCAGCAAAGGTTTATAACTTATTCTAAACTTAACCTCCGTAGGGCTGAAGATAACACACAGGGTTACTACACTTTGAATACAAGTAAAACGTACTTAGGCCCCTGCTTGTTTAAATCCCATGGGAACTTGTAACACAAAATTCACTCATGCGAAAATGGAAAGTGGATAGTATACATGGTTTCTGACTGAGCTACAAGTCCAGCACAAAGTACCATACAGAAATTTCAAAGGGTTTATGCAACTGCAGAGTGGATCAAACTGGTTTAATCGATACAAACTTCATGTAATCTGAAATCATACAGCCACCGCTCTTAGCATCACTCTTGTTCATGCCATTGATTTTTCAGGTGAAGCAAACGGAAGTTTATACTTAACAAAAACCTCTGCATGTCAGCTTACGTCTTGATATAGTCCCAAATCAGCCAAGACTGGCTGGTGAAAAGAGCGAGTGGACCAGTAGGAAATTCCATTTTATGCAGCCCTTGTGGTATCACAATGCATTACAGTGCTGGCCAACAGGAATGATAATGAAATAAAATATCTTTTATCACAGTAGCAAAATCCAACTACTGTGAACAAGATTGGAAAAACACAAGCTATGAGGACCGGATTTGGCAAAAAAGAAAGTGTATGATTAAGTTACCTGCCATTCTACTGAGTAGTTTTCACCATGGAAGGCAGCTTTCATCTGGTTACTACAAAAGCCACATTCAATGCGCCACAGTAAGCTGTTGAGTTCAGCCTCAAGTTTCTATGTATGTTTTTTATTAACAGTCCTTAAAACAACTTCTTGTCTGGTTTTGTTGAATTGTGTTTACTCAAAGGTTATGCGTTTCTCAGTGACATTTCTCAACAACACTTCCTCCCTCTGTGTCCTTCCCTGCAAACTACCCAGGACACAACTGAATGTCATCAGCCTGATCAAACATTTTTGGATGGTGCATTTGCTGCTGAAGGACATTCCTGGATACAACACAAGTTACCCCTCAGCCAAAAATAAACATAAAGTGCTTACAATTACAACTAACATTTACCTTTGAAAATATATAAGGTAACACTTTAGTTGATGGGCAGACTGACGTGACACTGTTATAAACATGACATAACACCTGTCATGAACATGAAGGAGTTTTTATGACTGTTGTCATGAAATGTCATTCAGTAAATAATGACACTTTAATGCAAAGTTGGCACTTTTAATGGTCTTTCAATGCAACTTTTAGAGCAAAAATATAACCAAGTCAACTAAAGGACAAAGAAAACCTGAGTAAAAAAAGGCAAGAAGTCTAATGCCTAGAGATAACACCAGATTGTTATTAGAAATAAAAATATGGTCTCAACAATTCACCTGTTAAATAAATAAAGATTGTACAAAGAGAAACAATCAAAGATCTCCATCTGTGTGCTCCATCCTTGTAAAATGCTACTGAAAACTAGGTGCCAATCTATTGGCAAATCATGGTTGTTCAAAGTGTTAGCTGCAGGCATGCAAATAAGCAAGCTTATTTCTTACTGTAGAATTTTTTTCTCTCACAAAATTAATTGTTTCTACTCAAAGTTAGGATTTTTGACACATTTTTCAGTTTCAAGTTATGCAACTACAATTACAGATACATTTTCTTTAAGGCTTTTTAAACATATTCTGTCAAGTCCAACTTAATTTAATGTAATTAAATTAAAAGTGTTATGCAGTTGAACCGTAAGTCATCCAGGCCATCAAGTTCTTGTAGTGTGGGAGGAAAATGTATATCTTTTTGTTGTTTATCAAAACGGTATAAAAATGCTCTTATGTTTTTATGTTTTGTGTCTGATGTTGAGTAGTAATCTGTTGTCTTTGTGGTTGGTTGACACGCGCGACATCATGAGCCCGGGGGAATGGGAGAAGAACATTTCTCTTAACAGTTTATAACTCTAAAAATATATATTCAGGCATTTGCAAAAAATAAGGATTAAAAATAATGTTGTAAACCTTAAAACCAGCATGCAGCACTTATATTCAACAGGACAAACTTTTGCAAAAGTTAATTGTTTGAGAGCTGGTTGGGAACTTTTACTAGTGAGACAAATTTCACAGAGAAAGTCTTAGAAATTAGATTTCTGTGCAGAGGGATAAAAAAAAAAAAAAAAAATCAGAAATAGGGTTTTCCAATAACTTTTGAAATAAGGGCAAGATTGTACATAGGTCTTTAATTAGCCAAGACTCCTGGATCAAGTGTAGGTTTTTTCGTGAAAAAATTAATTACAGTAACCTCAAAAGCTTTTGTACTACCTAGCCAATCTTTCATTACATTTCATAGAATCCTTTCATCTCTGATTCAGGAGACCCAGTTTTTTCTCTTAATTGAACTTCTAGTGTTCAGACAGTGGTGGATTTTTTGCCAAAGGGGAAATTATGTATAATTAAAATAAGGAATATTCCAATTTCATATTAATTTCAACACATGCTAAAGATCATTACATCATTTAGTATATTGTGTGGTTTTTATTTAACTCCTAAGAAATTGGAGCATTTAAGTTTCTTAGGCCTTGCTAAGGTATCCATACCTCTTTAACTTTTCCTTATTTTGTCAGTTTGCCATCACAAACTTCACTGCACTTAAGATCTTCACCAAAGCTAGTGCATATGTTTTGGGAAACATTATTTTCTCTTACATCCCACTTCCAATAAAGATTAGAAAAGTAAATACTTTGTAAAATCACTTTTTGCTACAGTTACAGGTGCAAAGATTCCACATATTCAGAGGCTGAAAGTTTTACCCATTCTTATTTCCAGAATACCAAAAATGCTCAGTAAGTTTAAATAGAGAGTCTGTGTAAAACTCTATTTATGAGAAATGGGAAAAAAAGATCATCTTTCTGTATCTTTTTAAAGAAGAAAATTATTTAACCTTATATCAGTTTGAGTTACTTACACCCTAGCATAGAGTGGCATATTTAGTTAAATGTATAAAGCAATATGCATTGCTTTATAAATAGCTGTGGGTCAGTCACAGCTATTTTGTGACTGACCCAACCTCAGTCACTAGGTTGGGTCACTCTGACGCATGAAACTGCTTTTATCTAAAATTTTGCAATATTCAGGCTTTTAAAGTTCACATGAAATCCTACTTAAATATAAAAACATATATCCTTTGCAATCTTCTCATAATTCATCCTGAACAGATAATTTAATCCAAAAAATCTGCATATTTTTCTTCAGGCATAGAAAGTTTCTGTTTTCTTTTAACAAGAGTCTGACCTTGAACACATTTTATTCTCTGGCTTGTACAGTTGTTTAAACCACATCACCTCATGTGTTGTGAACAAGAGTTTGATTATTGAAGATGTACACAGAGTCGCAAAGATGAACATCTCTTTAATACCACTCAATCTCTGATGCAATTCAGGAGTTTTCTGACTGATCCTTGTTTCACATTCTTCTTTTGGATTCTAAATTGTTTCCTGCCCTTACTTCCATCTTTCAAGCTGTCTGTCTCTGTCTGTGTGCATGTCTTTCCTCATTATATTCAGTCAGTTAACTAAGATGTAGATCAGGGCCATCTGCTCTCCTTGCAGCCAGATCGGGAGAAATGGAGACAAACAGAGATAAAGTGAGAAACATAGAAAGAGGAAGGTCAGAAGAAGACTGCAGCATGTGTGTAAGAAAAGACAGGGGGAAATCGCAGCACATGCCACAAGGAGAGAGGGACACACAACAACAGAGTGAAGAATAAATGTAGATTGAAAAGAGGGAGAAATGAGGATTATAAATTCATTTACCCTTTAGCAGCTGTCTTTTGCATACATCAGATTGTTTTCTAGTTGTCTTATGATATTAAAGTATGAGAGAGCTGTCAGCTTTTCAAAAATAAATGACACTGCGGCATAACAAAACTGAGAATGTGTCTGAAAAGATGCTTGTGGTTCTGCCTAACAAACACAAATAGTCTCAGTGACATGAACAGTGATCCCTGAAACCTTTGTCCGCTGCTAATAGTTCACATTAGCTCTCCGCAATGTGTTGGCTGTGACTGAACCAAGCATGCGAGCACAATGAACTCCGGGAATACACTGTTCCACAATAATTCATCTAGACATTACCTCTGTAAATCAGTCTTATCTTTCACACTCCGACATTGTTAATCAAAACAACTTATTGCACTGATTTTCAAAATTTCAAAACGAAATAAAGTGCAATCCACTGAAAGCCTTAAATTTCCACTACTGCACAATAATATAAAGACAAGATAGAGTGTGCACAAATGCAGCCTTCTCAAGCTTATAGTTTTTGCAATTACTTATCTGAAAAGTCTGGCATGCATCAGAACATAACCTCTTCTACTTTTATTTAGCAAAATAAAATCTAGTTCAACCAATTAAATTTGAGGTCACCTAATTAGCAAACTATCCCCGGCTAGCAGTAAGTCCAGCTATTTTGTGAAGGCGTCAGAGGCTGAGAACATCAGCCAACAAACAACATCACAAAGGACAAAGAACATCCCAGGAAGGTCAGGGATAAAGACGTAGTCATTTTTAAGGGAAATGTAAAGTGCCAAACAACCCAAAACAACCCCCGAAGCTTTATGTGGATAATGGAACACCATTTAGTCCAATCTTTTGGAAACAAAAAGAGTAAAAAACAACAGCAAAACTATCAAAACATGGATGGCCACCTAAACTGACAGGCAATGAGTATTTCAGTTAAATTAAATTGAGTTTATTTATATACTGCCAAATGGACTACAGCAAAGAGCATTCTGGTCAAATATGACCAAAACAAAGGTACGTCTTTAGTGCTAGCGGGAGAAATAGCTTGTGTTGAACCCATTGTTTTGTGTTTGGCACATTTGCCAAACACAAAAGAGAAATCCTAATACCATTACAATCTCATGGCAGTCCGTTTTTGTTAAAATTTGTGAATGAGGAAGTTGAACTCACTGTCTTGTTTAAAGGTTTTTGTGTTTTTTTTTTTTTTCATTCAAAGGTTCTTGGTGAAGAACCACCACACGTAAGGAAGTAAACAACTTGATCAAGAGGATTGGTTGGTTTGACAGTCCAGTGAAAGTGAACAGCAACGGCTAATAATGAAACAATGTTGCCCAATCAAGCTGAGTCTCCAGACTATCAGGTGTAAAAACTCTAAAGACACTTACAGATTGTATCAGGTCTTTGATCTTCAGCTTTACTCCTTCTGAACGAGCATAAAAGCAAAGGTTAACAATTGCATTGTTTTACCAAGCATGTACATTGCAACAATGGAAAGGAATACGCCAGATAATTTGGGTTAACTCAAAGCTTTCATTGCAGCAAATAGTTATTGACAGTTACTCTTGCATTATTTTTAAAATTTGCAGCCAGTGTTTTTTCATGTTTTGTGGAATCCTCCTTTAACTTACCTCTTGTGATTATCATTGGTAAAATGTTGTCAGGTCTCTACGATTTGCCAGTATCTGTTCCCTGCTACCAGTAAATTGTTCCCTGTGCAACTATAAAAGAAGCATAATCTTCTGGTACTAAATTAAATCCATTCTGTAAGTGAAATGATCCCTGTGCGACTGGCTGCAATTTAAGATTAAAGAGATCAGTCGTGTGCTGCTCTCCAAAATACTGAAAGAACATGTGTGTGCTTATTGCTGACAAAGAATATTACAGCCTTCACTCTAATGCCTCTCTTCTTCTAGTTTATTCCCTTTTTAATTATTGGTGTGGTTAATAGTAGGCTCTGGTCAGCCTCCAGATGTTTATCATCCCTAATCAGCATCTGCTGTAAAGGCTGCTGTCCCTCATCAGCTCTTTAACAACAATGTATTCCACCCCACCGACTTAATTTTATTTCAACCATTATGTTACCACAACTATGACTTGCACACTCTAATCTGCTTCTCTTTTTCTTAAAGCAATAGACCAGAGGACTTTTACCAGTCAATCTTGTAATGTTGGACATATGAATAGGCTTATAGGGTAAAAAAGGAAACAAAAATGGAATCCAACTAGATGCAAATTTACATTCAACTACATTAAACGACTGATGTTGATGAACCAATGCATCTGGCTGGTTTTCAAAACTAAATCAGTTTAATATCTTAATAAAACTCTACTCATCTGAAAAATGAATCAGACCCTTCCTATTGAATGTGTACGAATCCATGAATGAAGTAGGTACTGAGGCTTTGGTAGGCAAAATCATACCTATCTTCCTTCCACAGAGATATTTTTCTGTTTACTCAGTTGGATCTATCCGAATAGCTTTGATATCAATTTGGACAGTTCTTTTCTTAATATCATACTTATTTAAGTCAAATAAATACTATATGCTAACTCTACTTCGAGACACATGTTGCCTCTAGCCATCAATATGCTGTATTTCGCTGATGAAACACGTTCAATTAAGTTGCAGTGGCCCCCAGTCATTACCTACTTTACCTACATTACTGTCTACCACTTGTGCAACCCCAACTTTTCCCTAAACTGGTACTAAGGTCTTTGACTTGCCAGTCTTAGGCGAAATTAAAATTTGAACTAGCACAAAAATGTCTTATTTTTTAACTAAATCAGTTTTTTAACTTTTATGAACACCAAAAGGTTAACTTTTTAAGGTTGTTTTTATTCACATATTCACAGCCTTAAATGTTTATTTTAAAACCGCAGATAATTTTTTTAATGCTATGCAAGTCTCTTTTTAATTTGTCAAATTCCTGAAAAGCTTTCTTTTTTTTATTATCTGAAACATTTTTTTTCTGTCCTTACTGGATAAAGAAATACTTTAATAAATATTTTCAAAACCTGGACCAAACCTTTTAATCACAATATCCAAGGTTTATTTGCTGTCAGAATTGCTGTCAAATGGAATGTAAAGTTAAAGCTGTAGACTTTTTATTGCACTGTTTATTTTTAAAGTTAACTATAATAATGCATATTAATATATATAGACTTTCACCTAACAGACAGACAGTATGTCTTTGTTTTCAAAACAACAAATGATCATAAACTAGACCCTGAGGCATCTGTGAGAAAATAGTTTAAAGATTACATGAACTGAAATGCAATCAAGGCCATCAGGTCAGATGTGGCCACAACAGATTTCAGACACAACTCAAACATTCTAAGTGTTTGAAGAGTCAGACAATTTTTAGTATTGGATGTGCATTAAAAACATTTGTAAACTGCACAGTGAATGACTGAACATAAAGGCAGGATTCCTTGCTGAATCTCATTTGGAGGAATAAGTTAAAGTGGTTTGCATACACTTACAGGCAGTCTAAAACAGTTAGAGATAAACTGGCAAGTCTCAGGAGTGGATGTGACAGACATCAACGTTGCATCTAAAACAGGACTGCAAACCTCTTTGGAGGGCGTTAAGTGTGTCTGATAACATGGCAGAATGATCATGAAATAATTTTTAAGTCTTAGATCTGTGCCTAGTTTAGGTGAGCATGCTGGGATGTCCTTACTGTCTGCAAGTTTGCTTGATTTTGTATCCTCCTGAGAGGGAGATACCGGAGGAGATGGGGGAAAAGGCAAGATGCCAGCATCCTTGTTTGACACAATGAGACACTGACAGGTCTCAAGGTCTGCCAATGAAAGGGCCGTCTCACCCCCTCCTCCCACCCGCACCCCTCCCCCCACACACACACACCCACACACACAAGGTCTGCCAACTCACATCTGTAAAACTTTTCATGGCCAGAGGCTATTATTGGGGGTGTAGAGTGTGGGGATGAGGGAGAGGGGATAGTTGGTAAAGAGAGCAGGAAGGAAAAAGCATAGAGTCTACTAAAGACGGACAGCTGAGTGTGTATTCTCAGAAGAAAAACTCTAATAAGGCTTTAAGGGTGGAACTAAAAGGCCGAGGGGATTTTGCTTTGATAGACAAATTGATGGATTTAAAGGAAGCGGAAAGACAGGAAAAAATGCAATAGATTTTTAAAAAGAAGAGATAAAGTTATCAAATAACCCTTACTCAGAAAATCTTGTTTCAAAATGTTTTTTTTATACATCTTTTTATACCAAAGCCTCAAGAAATGAAAGGTAACATGACTTATTCTGTTGGGACAGGTAAATTTTATGGCTCTGTAAAGCAAAACGGATCATTTGGGAAATTATACTGGAATAACTGAACAAAGTCATAAAATCAGTTTAGCCAGAGAGTAATTCTGTCCACGAACTAAAAGCCACAGAAGAATCAATACATGGAAACAGCATTTGCAATGTTTTTGTAATAACAAAAATCTTCTGTGTTACTTTAGTCAAGATAATGTAATATATCAAAGCAAATACTTAATGTTGCAAAACCCTTCAACATTTAAAAACTGAAATGTTTCCATGTAATTACTTTTTTTTTTTTACAAAGGTCTTGTTTCATGTTTGAATTAAGCAGCCCAGCTTTTCTTAAGACTGTCAATTTTCTACTTCTTAAATAGAGTCAATGTAATTTCATCACATTTTAACCTTCATTTCAAACTTATTTTTATGTCTCTGATGTCCTCTGCTATTTAAAATGTTCCTATAAATATTTGAAAAACAAAATTATATGATTCTTTTCATAGTAGTTTAAAATGTGCTTGAGGCAGATGCGTTTGCATCTGTTAAAAAATATATTATTTTAGTTAATGTGTCGAGTATATTTCAATTTTACGGTTGCTGACACTGTTGCCTAATATCAACAATTAATCACCAGCTAAAAAAAAAAAAAAAAAAATTTCTGTAGCTGTGCATTATATTGTTAATAGGATGACAAGTTTTAGAAAAAAAGCAAACCAATTGCATTTTGACATTGACTAAGGGTGTAATGAGATCTCACAGCTATGGACCTTGCAAAATGAAAATGCTACACTATTTTTGGTCAAAGTGGAGTCTGTCTTTAATTCAAAACTATTTTATGATTATTTTTTGTATGAATGTGATAGCATTGTCACTGAAGAGCTTCTTCAGTGACAATGCTATACTTACCAAGTTGTCCAATCAATTACAAAAGCATCAATGTAGTGTTTAGCTGACAGTATTTAGGAAGGTAATGTAAAAAAGTCAATTTTGACAGTTCAGATGCAAACATGGAACAGTCAGAAAATTAATCATACACTGCAATCCATTTAGATGCAGTGTTTGCATCTTTACATGCATTTACAGACTTTCGTTCAGTTGTTAAAGTAAAGGACTATTTCACAGTTTCTGAGAATTTGGCATTTTCTCTATTTACACCTATTCAATTTAAAATAAAAAAATACAATATATGGACAACTTTAGACTTAAACTGCAACATATGGGTTGTTAAAAACTGGACTGAAAAATAAATAAATGACAGATTCTTTAAAACACAGTTTGCGTTTTATGTACCTTTGCATTAATGTAGGAAATGTTTTAGTCTTTCCCAAAACATTTAAAAGTCTCATTTTGTTTTCATGATCCAAATATTATGCATTTTCTCCTGGGGATTGTACTGTTACACTCTTACAACTGACCTGTCTGAAATAAATGTCATTCTACCTGCCCAGATGTGCCACATTTTCCTGTTGACTTTAGTATATAATCTTAATGCTGTAATTCATCTTTCATGTATTTTTTTTTTTAAGTTTTGATTGTGAAGCAGTTATTCCTACTTTGGTGGTTTTGTTTGTGGCTCTTTTCTGTTTTTTCATCAGCCGGCTGTTGGACCTGATAGACAATAGTTCTTAAGTCTGATTTTGCCAGAGTTTTTTTCTCTCCATTATTAGTAACAAAGTCATGTACACTTTGGATAGAGGGCTAAATTAAAGACAAGATTTATTGCAACTTGTTAGCTTCCATCTCTTTTTTTAATTCCTTACATAAATTATAATTTTACAAATACTAAGCCACAGAAACTGGTTGTATTGAGTTGCATGAAATGATAATTGGATTATATTAGTCTGTGCTGATTTATATTAAATTAAATGGATTTAAATGGACCGTGGGAAATTGGATTTGCAATGGACTGGTGTATATTTTATTCTTGTATTGTGCCCCAAGATGAATTCTATGGTGAATTTCCGCAACACAAATAAACTGAATTAAACCAAATTATAAGCATGCCTTTATGTGGGAATTACTTGCACACGTGCCTCTGTATGTAAAGGCCTCCACTTCACCTATCCTGCTTATGAAGCACTATCTAAATGTCATTCTGGCCCCTGCAGGGCTTAGCTTCCTGGTACCAAAGGATTATGGGAAAAATGTCAGGGAGGTGCTGACAAGAGCAAATGAGAGCAAAACTGTAAGAAATGGATAGAAGAGATGAGGAGGCAAATAAAGAGCTAGACACGGAAAACTGGGATTTTGGATATAGGGATGAATGTCAGGAATTAATCAGAATCATTTGTAATGTGCACACAGGCACATAAATACTGACACACATTGGTGACATCACATAGCCCCTGGTGAAATGACTCAGAGGATTCCTTCTACATCCTATGCATGTCTGGATCCGTATGCGTGTGGGTGGGGAGGGAGTGGCGTTTTGGGGTTTGTGTGGTATACTCAGATTACCATATGTTGCATTCTAAAACTAATATTAATTTACTTAATTAATACTGTACTGTTCGATTATATCAATAAATGAATAGAAACAACAGAGGACAAAAACGATTTAATTAAGAAAAAAGTGCCAGTATAAGACAGACACAAAATTAGTGCTGAATGTTTACCGAACATGACAACCCCTTGGAGAGACTGCAATTAGCTAGAAGGCACATTAACACTTTGCCTCGATTTAGACTCTGTCACATCACGACCAGTTTTGTACCTACGCTAAACCTTGAGTGGGTAAATATAAGCTCTCCTTCTTAAGATGGTTGATTTATGATTACGTTACAGTTACCAAAGAACAAGCTATCCTACCAGGAGTGGCGGCACCGGGATTCCGGTTTACTCTAGTCGGTGATGTGTCAGAAGTTAACAGCGACTGAAAACAAAACGTTAAAAATAACTAAATTTCTCACGAAAACACTAACCATGAGGGGAAAAAAAGGCACCATGTTCAAAGTTGCTAGAAAGACAAATTGGGGAATGTGAACAAAATGAGGAGACAGATGGAAAAGAAATATGCCAGGGTGTGAATTTCAGCACAGCATCCACAGTAGCCAGGGCAACTGGTGAGTCTTCTGCTGGTGAAGAGCACTGTCAGACAGGACTTCAGCCAGGGGTAACATCTGTGCTGTGATACTAATCGGATCCACTTGGACACAGAAGCGCAGATTCGTATCCAGCAAAGAAAAAGAACTAACAAACAGACACATAAATAACACACAGAGCTTTATCTGGGAGGCTGCAGTGCAGTGTTCAGCATGTTGCTTGTTTGGATCTTGGACAGGGCCATTCTAAACAAAGTTTGCATGCTCTTCAAGTTTGCATGGTGGTTTTTAATTGTGTTTACTCCAGCTTCCTTCTACAACCTGAAAATAAAAACAGTGGTAACTCTGGGTTGGTTGTCACATTATTTATGCTTGACTAAATTTCTAATGTGAATATACTACCAGACAATGAAAACTATTTCCTTTTATTGTAATTTGATAAATGATAACTGAAACCAGGTAAATACAAGCATTGTAAAAAGAAAATAACCTTTTTTACCCTTTTAGGTGCTACAATAAAATCCACTAAACCTTTTCCGCTTTAGGTCTTCTGGGATTACCATAAATATTTATATTTGCTAAATGGCAGAAGAGTGAGAGAGAATGCTTTTAAAGGTTTTTAGCAGGCCAACTAAAATTATTAGTTTTTATAATAAAAATAATGAATGTCTTTGCTATGTAAATTTTTGATAAATTATACCATTTGAGTTAAATCAAGACAATCCCTCAAACGCGTTGATTTCTTGGGTGACATCAAGAAATGGTGGATTCCTTCAACACTGCAATTATTGGTTAGACTGTGTTGATCTATTCAAGAAAAACTCCAAATGAAATACACTTCATTTTGTAAAAAAATCTGAGTTATAAACGTCCACAAAATACATTCTCTATATGTTTTAGTTCAAAAACTGAGAGACACACTGCTTCCGGCACTCTGCAGAAGTCATGCTGTGCTGCTGCGCTGTGAATCACAGGCCTGTCTACGTGAAGAATTCCACCATCACATTTACAAAGATCCCTGTTCAAAAACACGGCACAGATCAATGGTAATTCAGGAAACACAGCGTTGCAGCCATCAGTCAATGGTTTTCCGTAATTCAAACTGTGGTTCCTCTAACTCCCACGGCAGCTTGCATTAATCGCTTTAGGCTTGCTGTTCCCTTGTGTTTGTTGTTCTGAGGTGATCCTATTTCTCTTGAAAGACCACAACCTGTAAAAGGTTAAAACCATCAGCAAGGTTGTACTGAACATGTGAGCGATGTAGTTCCAATTTCACCTCATACCATGTGTGTAGAGTGTTTTTAAATTACTGACTTCAGCACTGCAATTATTTAATCTGCTCTGGACAAAGTGACGTAGTTCAGTTTGAGGTATAATGCTGCTGATGGCATATCAGATGGACACTTGGCTTTAAGCTCAAATATTTACAAAATTGAGACTTTTTGGCATGTTTCTTTTCTTCTTTTTTGCAAATGGGTCATTTAAACGTATCCATTTCAAAATGTTCAACTATTATGAAAATGAAGATTGTCTTCTAGTTTTGGCTTAGTGATGAAAAGAAAGGACTATTTCATCTTCAAACAAAATTAACAGGACAGCAATCATGATTCTTTATCTGCCAGTTTCCCTCTGTTATGTTAACCAAGTTTTTGATGGAATAAGAAAGTAGATGAAAAAAAAAAAAAAAGGTCTATGGAAGAACTTGAAAGAATTTTTTTTTTCCATGTTGTAGCAGAAAGATGATTCCAAGCAAAGAGCTAATGTAGTTGATGCAGTTTCAGATATGAGTGTCAAAAAAAAAAAAAAAAATCACCATTGGTTTCATATGTAGTTGTGCATCAGTCAGTGTGCCTGTACTGATCCCTGTATGCTGTTGAAACAGTGAACAATAGGCAAGTCAGCATGGAACTGGACCACAAAACAGTGGGGAATGGTGGCCTGATTTGATGAATTATATTTATTTTTCACATCACAGTGATGGCTAAATGCAAATTTCTGAGGAGTATGTGGTGCCATAAGACAATATATGGAGAAGGCACGGGATAGAAATTAGGACCACCCACCCACCCATTTGGATGTTTCATGGAGACATATCTAAGCACTGTTGTAAACCAGGAACATCTGTTCATGAAAAAGATATTCTCATGAACAGAAAACATTATTCCATGATGTTTCCTATTCTAAATAATTAGTCCAGAAGAGTTAGTATGAAGAAAAATATTTTGAGTGTGTTTTTTTGGTGTTTTTTTTAAGAGAAGTATTAATCTACTAAAATTGTGAAATTCCAAAAAACACAAAATTCTGATTGCGGCATCTTAACCTACAAACTGTTATTGAAAATCTATGCATGATCCATCACTGCCCACACATTTGTTAATTAATCTCTGTACCAATTTACAGCCAATCTCATTCTTGAAAAATATGTGTTAGCTGATCTTTGGAGGTGATCAGTGCTACTTTTAGAAAAAAAACAACTAATGTGATTAGTATCTTTCCATGTCTTTCAATGTAACTTGGCATATAACAATCTAAAATAGGAGTAGCTCTATAGTTTTGATTTCAAGAGTAACTGTAAAAGGCCAGTTTTTTCTGATATATTCCCAAAAAACATAGGGGTGACATGAACTGAGGATACCTGACAGCTGCAAATTGTGTTCTGTAAGGTTTGTAAGAACCCCTTGGAAAAATAACTGAAAAACATTAAGTGTCAAATTATAATTAAAGTTTATCAACTGAATGTTGTCAAGCCCAACAGAAGCCATGCTAAGTGACAGTAAGAGGTAGGGAGAAAATAACTGCAGAAGCGTTAACTGCAGAAGTTGGCATGCATTGGCGAGACTTAAGTGTAATTTTTTTTCTCTAGACAGCAGATATCATCCAACCTTTAGCCTAATGGTGTTGTAGAGCTCTCACCACATTATGTGATTGCTTCAATCACGCAATAAAGACCTCCAATAAAGTAGGTGGAAGGACTGATTATCTTTTTCTTATGCCTACCTTGTTCAGAGTATGGAAGAGTAATGAATTTTTTTTTTTTTTTTTTTGGAAAAGTACCCTCCTGAAATGACCTTCAGATTTCACTTAAAAGTTTTCCTCAACGTTGGCTAAGGTAATTACATTAATTGAGCATATGCCACACAAATCAATAGAAATTACTACATGACAATGATAATTTCCAGTGATAATTTTCAACAGTCAAGTAAGACTTTTGCTATAAAGTCAGTATTTTCTGCAAAACTATAAACTTTATTTTTCAGGAGAGAAAAACAGTTTTTACTGTGGACCTTTACTGTGTTGGTTAGATTTTTATGAATCCTCCTGAGATAAATGGTGGAGTTGATTTCTTTTGCGTTCCCTCACAAAAGTATTGCATCGTCACGCAAAAGTATTGCACTCCCCTGTAATGATGTCAATCTTTGCAGCACTTTGGATACAGAAAGCATTCCTTTTACAATAGAAAGTTTTAGAGAAATCTTGGGGTTTTACATATTTTTCTTCAGGGTACAAACACACCACAAATTATGTACAAAATGTCAAACATGGGCTTTCCATCCCTGCTCCAAAACATAAACA
Source organism: Girardinus metallicus (assembly GCA_903067095.1). NCBI lineage: Eukaryota > Metazoa > Chordata > Actinopteri > Cyprinodontiformes > Poeciliidae > Girardinus > Girardinus metallicus. The sequence goes on along the minus strand of CAEGAE010030465.1, from coordinate 34,908 downwards.
TGACAGAAACTCCGTATGAAGGAAAGAAGGAATGAAAGAAAAAAAGACAAGAGTATTTTGAGATATTTTGCTACAGAAATGTTGCCGACAGTTTTGGAGTTAGTGGTTAATAAAGGACCTGTTTTAACGTTGAATCTCATCTCTCAGTTATTTGTCCACCAAAAGACATCACACAAAACAAACATGAACCCCTAGTTTATGGATCCATTTTCAACCAGTTTTCTGCACCAGATAATTAGAAACGTATAAACACATTTCTTGCCAGGGGAGCAGTCAAAGGAGTGGTGAGGAGTTTCATGGAGGGAGTCTTGAGGCGAGTTCAAATAGAGAGAAGAAGCAGAGCACTGGAATTCAGGACCAATGTACAAACTTGGAAACTATTGACCCAAAGACAACCAGTAAACAGTTTTGTATCTGGGAATTCAAGACATGAGATGTAGTAGACCTGATTACCTCTGTGAACTAACAAAATCTGGCATCTGGCTTATGAAATCCAATTTTAAGCTCCTCCCGATTAAGCAAGACAAGCTCCAACTATGAAGACAGATCTACAGTCAGCGAAGGCCAGACACACCCTGCAGTCAGAGGAGGCCAGAGACGCACACCAACCTGCATATATGTTTGTTATCAGCTGTCTCCATTTGTCGTTTAAGAGACATATTTTGTTTTCATTGTAGAAAAAAAAAAATCCATTAATTTTTGTGCAAAGTTGCCTGCCTGCCTCTTCGCTGCCACTGCTGATGTAATAAACCTTGCATATTTGATTTTTGTCGTGACTGATGAACCACTACTGAATTTTTCTACTGACTTCTGTGATTGGAGCTCCAATATAAACTTGTTTCCAGTTGTCATAAGAGACTACTGGAAAACTGTTTCATAGTTAACTGGGACCTTGCCACTTGCAACATTACATTGGTTCTTCTGTGGAACCAATGAAGGCACTAAAGAAAGACCTTGCCTTCAGTTACACACTGGCATTGTGTCTTCTAGTGGTGTGGTCTTGCTCAGAATGCTCCCTCTGGAAGTGTAACTTTTCTATGTTCCAATTCATTTCAAGAAATATAAAATATTTTTATTTGTGATTTTTTTTTAATTTGTGGTTTTATTGTTGAACTAAGTAAAAACATCCATCCATCCGTTCATCATGGTGCAATCTCAGTTCACCGTCAACGGGGGGTCCTGGTGATACTGGATGAAACGCTTGTCTTTTAGAGGTTTCATAGTTAGACGTTTTCGATAGCATTTTCAAAATTCTGCATATGAGCAAAATGTCTCATAATTGACAACTCATACAAAACTTACCAGGCAGTTTAAGCTGAAGTTCTAAAGCTTATACTGCAGGTTTAATAGCATGCATTCAAAGCGTCCCCAATTGCTTTAGTATGTTTCTTTGTGTGTTCCATTGTTTCAAAGAGATGGGCCATCTATCACCATTAGGCTCAAACGGAGAGCTCCACTCACACCCAGGAACAATCTAATTCTGTTAAAAACACCTCTTGCCACCACTCTTTCCTTCTCACTTTTTATGTTGGTGGGTTTCTCTGCATCACTTTCTTGTTTTCTCCCCCCTCTTCTCTCTTCCTCCGCAGGATTTAAGGAACAGACTTCAACAGATGAAAACCTCCCAAGCATGGCTGAAGTAATACCTCAGACTCACAAATGGCAAGCCAGCCACACACAAGCCTACACACACCCACCATGACTTTCTATCTTCACAAGGACTTTGCACTGACTTCCATTCATTTTTCATTCAAATCTATAGCCTAACCCTGACAGATACCCTAAACCTAACCATTACTAAAACACTGACTCTAAACCCAACCTAAACTCAGTTCAAATCGAACCAGTAAACAAAAAACAGCACTTTTTCTTATGGGACCAGGGGCTTTGGGGCCCATAAAGGACCCCTTACAATGTATCAAATACAAGAACACACACACAAATACATCACGTCAGTATATTGTACTGACTTAGCTTTGGAGTGAGTGCGTAAGGTTAGATGTGAGTGTATTTATTATTCTGCAAGAGAAACCAAGTGCGAGACAAGAGCCACTTTAACTTTTTCAGTATAGAAGAGCAATGCGAGTTACTGCAACACAACTGAGTATGCAAGCTGAACATTATTTAGATGCAACATGTCATTAAGAATGTAAAAGATAGTTGTATAGCAAAACAAAAGTGTAATAGTTTAATGCCTCTTTGGTTTGGCAAAGAACAAACGGTTCAGTGAAAATGTGTCAAGAAAGGACTGTGGTCAAAATAAAATAGAATTGTCTGGCATTAGAGTAAAAAGAGCAAGCTCATCAAGTCAAAATTCAGCAGTGGGACTATTTCACAGGGGCAATAGAATCTTTTGCTGTCTGCAGTGTCCATTTTAGAAAGAATAAACAGAAGGCTGAAATAGCTGTAAGCAAATCTATTTATATAAAGAATGAAAAAACAACATAAAACAGGGTGGTTGGCCTCGGGTCCCATCTTTCCAACACCTGCAGTTCAGCCTTGCTTGAAAGGAAAATTTAAAATCTTTCAGGCCCTCCAACATGTGACCAAAACACCTCACATCTTGTCTGTGGGTCAATGACTCATTTGACCTTTTTAGCCCCATTTGTGTGGTGGATGGATGGATGATAGATCATTCATCCTCCCTCCCTCACTGCCTGCCACCTAACTTTTAGATTTAAATTATTGCAGGGAAATTGAAGCAAGTAAGGGTTTGATGAGTTTATTGAATGTCTGATACTTTTTCAAATTAAGTCAGTGTGAGCCCTAAGTTTCAGAATGAAAGCACCACCCTCTTTCATAGCCCCCGTCAGCATCGATTTAACTGAACTTATGATTCATATTGTGGATTAGCAGGTTCAAACAGAGGTCTTACCCTCAGGCAGTTTTTCTCTAATCAATGCCATAGTTGATCTGACAAGGTGCATTTAACATCACTTCACACATGAAATGGATTAAAAAGAAAGTCTTTTAGAACATATATTATGCATTCTCTCCTCCTACACTTACTAAATGAAGTGTACGAGAATTAAGTCATTTTTCAAATTAGATGTGCCAAACAATCTGTTTTTGACAACCCAATCACCTGAGATAAATGCTGCGTATCACATGAGATGAGAAGGAATTGTACTCCATGCGCAGAGCCGAAAGGGCATGAAAAGAACTTCTCAGAAGATGGGAAAAAGTGGAGGGAAAAGGCTGAGGAGGGTGGAATTTTATGTAAGCTGAGAGTAGAACAGGACGAGTCATTTATTTTTCAGTTCACATATTAATAGTTCTCCCAAGAAACATGTGGGAGTCAACCTGAGCTGTCAAATGTAGCTGAAAAACAAAAGATAAAAGGTAACCTCTGGAAAGAGTGATAAGACACTGGAAAGCCAATGATGAAACCTTAAAGATTCTGTTTATGAGTGCAATGCAGGTATTCACTCGTGGAGTTTGCTCAGTCAGTGATGGGCTTAGCTAGTTAGCATTTCAAAATGTCACATTTAAAAAGGACAATGACTGTGTGTGTGTGTGCCATCTAACTCCAAAAATATATAGTTATAACAGAAAATACTGATAGGTGCATATGAAGGTAATTTTCTCAGAAAGATGCTGGGATTAAAAAAAAAAAAAAAGATATATATTTTTAAGTCTTGAGACATGATTTCACTTAGTCCTATAACCTTTGTGAATTAAATTTTGCATTCTTAGCTTTTCCTTGTCTTTAAACTCTTATCCCATTTCATACCATCTTATTCCATATCAAATAATACCAGTAACAATAATGGCCATAAAATTAATTTTAGTTTAGAGGTGGGTTGCCAGTTCTTGCCTGCTAGTATTACAGGCCATTTACCATCTAGCTATTATTTTTACAAGTGTAATAGAAGGGGTGACTGATTTGCTCAACTTCTCATGGATTGTGAAATATTTTCTTATGCAAAGGTTTGGCATGAGGTCATTGAGTCATGTAAAGAGATCTCAAATGGACACTTCTCTTCAAGATATGTGACCAAGACACTTAGGGAGTCAGATCCTGAGATGTTGTTTTTGCACCACCCAGGCCTGAGAGAAATTCAATACATCATTGTACATTGAGTGCTTCAAGAGATATCATCAAAAGTAGAGAGGGAATGTAATCACTCAAAAGTTAAGAATATCAAAGTCACCAAATGGTGAAAAGAAGCTGTACAACAGACTAGGCCGGAGGGCTACAACTCGAGGCCTTAAGGGCCGGTGTCCTGCAACTTTTAGATATGTCACTGGTCCAACATTCAGGAATCAAATGGCTGAATTACTTCCCCAGTATGTAGTCAAGTTGTCCAGAGTCCTACTCATGTCCTGAGAAACCCAAGCCTAAAATGAGTACACCATGTTAAACTACACCCCCTTAAAATTACACAGGAAGCCTAAAATTATGCAAAAATATTTTTTATTTAGCTCCCTAAAAAAATAAACAGAGCCTTGTAGATATTTTAGAAAGAATTGAATTGCCTTTGTGTCTAATGAGTTACCAATAACATTGTCAGGATAAACTGGAGGCTCAGCAGATTTCTGAAAAGTCCCCAAGACATTGTTCTATGAAACACCCTATGGTGCAGTGCATCATCCTTATGGTGCTTTGCCAAGGTGTTTCAGTTAGTCAGTATTCACATTTTAAAATACTTGCTCCAAGAATAGAAAATTGTATGTGTTGTCTCAGCAAACACTATGTATATGTTAACTTGCAAACAACACAAAGGTATTGTAAGTTAAATGTATTCATGTTTTGACAAATGAGTCTTTTCTATTAGTTATAAAGCTAAGGGAGAAAGTGTAGAGGTGAGAAAAACCTACAGACACACTTCAACTTCCCATCTTACATGTTTGTCCTCTGCTGTCCTTTTTATATCCATCCTTCTCCCTTTATTTATTTTTTTTTCACCATGGAGAGTACAGTGACAGTGGAGCTGGATCAGTGTAGGTTCCTGAATAAATGTTGGTGTATGTGTGTACAGCCATATGTTCAAGAGGATTCTGAATACAGGTGCTTAAGCACATCTGGGCGTGGAGAGATGAAGATCCAAGGCAGACCTAGTGCTAAAATACATCCTGTGATTGGATCTCAAGTGGACACTCATGTGGACCCACACAGGATGGTTTGAGGAAGCCATAAGATTCAGTCACTTGGGCAGATTACATGTGTGGCCAAATCCCAATAAAGTGATGATACATCTAAGCTCTGTGCAATAGTAAAGTCTATCACTGCAAACATGCTTCTACCAGTTTATTTTGTTTTCCACATTCTTATGAGATTTTTATTTTTATTTTTTGCAAAACTTTAGCATTCAAAGTTACAGATTATGTCACAGAAAACTCATCCTAATACGTTTATGCTAATTTATGTAAAGACTGATGGAAGCAGCTGAGAACACGACACTGAGATCCTAGATCTTTTCTTTTTGGATACATTTTTTGTAGGCCATTATACTGCAATGATTTAAATTGAACCACACATCTTATTTGTCCCCAGGTTGGTTTCTCTGAATTTAACATATTACACACAACACAATTCTGGGGCATATGGAGGCTTGTGGATTAGTTTTTCTGTACATAGCATTACTTCGTAACCAATTCTTTTAAAGGTCATAAAAACAAACATTTTTCTTCACAAAAGGAAACTGAGAAGCAAACATCTTATAAGCCAACTACCAAAATTCTTCTAAATGAATAATAATATGCCTATGTTAAAAGAAAATCATTGATTTGAAACTTTATACAACTTTCTACAGATATCTGGTGAAAGACTTTTGTGGCCATCTACTGGTCTCTGAAGTATTTGAGGGGTTTCATGCATGTACAGCCTGTTTCAGATTAACCCATTGCATTCTCAGTGACAAAATCCAGGCTTTGACTCACCCCAGGACTTTTTTGTGCATTCTCATAGATGGGGCACCTGGTATGTTTTGGCTTACTGTCATGTTGCAGAGTTCAGTTGTCCCTCATTTTTATTTTTATATTTTCCTCAAGGACATTTTGCTATATGTTACAATTTATAATGGGTTATATAATGGTAAGCTGATCTGGTTCTCCTGCACTCCACTATGCCACCATTACAACTGGTACAGTGTATTTTCCTGAAATGCTGCATTTGCTTTATGTTAAACATGTCCTCTTTTTTTTTGGTGTACAAATCATTCAATTTTAGACAAATGGTATCTGTCTGAAGAGCAATTTTTAAGAAATCTTGGTCTTTTGTACTGGTGGAATCCCTGTTATGGTGACGATCACTTGCCAACATGGAATCAACATGTTATATCAATAACTGTGTTAAAATGATGAAAAAATAGTAAGTAAGGTTTTGTAAGTCTATGTGAGGATGTAAAATGAAAATATTTGGAGACAGAAAGGCAAATTAGGATGATGACGTAAATACCAATAAAAACACAAAAAAAAGCTGAGATAAAAAAAGAGAAATGAGAAATGTGAAGAGAATAAAATCATCCTAGTCCTGGGTTTGGCTTGTTTTTTTGTTTTGTTTATTTTACACCTTAAGCACACAACCCACCTCTGCCTCCACAAGACTGGCAGGTCGAAATATAATTGGTTGGTCAATTTGTCTTGCCATACACCACGGTCCATTAATGTATAAAACTGGTTTATGGCCTGAATATTGCCCAGTGACCTAAACACTTATATACCCATAAACAGACAGACTGACATTGTTGTCATGCCCTGTTGTGGACCAGGAAAGCCACAACTCTGTAAAGTCACAACAATACGCTTCAGTGTTTGGATTCAGCCAGCAGGCGCAGTGGGATTGTGTGTATGTGTATCATTTCAAACAAAGTGTGCAGCCATGTCTCAAAGGGAGTTTTTTTTTTTTTTTTTTTCCCAGACTGTGTGTATCTGTGAGTACATGTGTATGTTTAAAGCTATTGTTGTGCTTCTCCTCCCAGCTGAAGCCAATTAACTTCACCACTCGGCAGGTGATAAAACACACACACACACCCACCCCCACACACCAGTGCATGTGCCTGCTTATACAAAGTAATATGGAGAGATAGATATTACCACATTGACATACTTCTGTAGCAGTTATAAGTAGAGAAGATGATGTTTCAGGGTTTGGGGTGAAAAAGAAATGTCAGACTAGTCAGTTGCTTGGTTACAGTAAGCTGTGTGATGACATTTCTGAACAATTAGTTTAAACCCTCACAATGGGACTACATATTTACATACCTTTCTATGAGAACTAATTGCTTCTTTAGACATGTCAATAAAAATATACAGTACATGACTTTCTAATGTTCAAGCTGACCAGCAGAATAGGATTGGAAGGGAACTGAGGGGACTTTGACTATGGCATAGTTGTTCGTACGGGACATACTAGTTAATGTCAGAAGAAGCATATCGAACTAGCACACTGGTTCGATGACCCTGCTCTGTCTGCTCAGGTTTTATGCCTCCGATATCAAGGGGAATCCAGCTGCGACTCCTCCTTCCTGGGAACTGTGCATGAAAATCAGTAACACCGTGGATTCAGGGATTCAGAGTGTCTAGTAGTCTTGTTTGTTCTGTATGTATAGTCCAGTCCATTTCGTTCCTTCCATAGCTGCAGCCTAACAAAGCAAAGCATGAGAAACATTTGTTCAACCAAGGTCACTTTTAAACACCTGTAACTCTTTATTCAAAACCATAATTTCCTGAAGCAGGGAATAACTTAAACTGAACTTTTCACAGCATAATAATGAATAAAACTATGCTTGACTCAGCTATATTTAAATGTACAGCCAGAAAACAATTAGAAGGATTTATCTGTCCTATGGAAATAAAACCAGGCAGAAGTGTGTGTAACCCCTTTGGCAGTGCTAAAGGCAATTCTGCCATTTACTTCTTACTCGCCCGACTGGAAAAGGCAAACATATCCCGTTGACATATACTTATTCATACATGAAGTAGATTGCGTTTCTGAGTAAGAAAAAAATTCAGCTACATTAAATCCAACAAAAATATGATTATTATTGGATTATTCGAGTGTGCTCATGTAAAAATTGTTTCAAGCTGCATATTGCTGTATTTTAATTTCTTGCTGAGGACTTTGCGGTGTGGTGGGCTCCAGCTGGACGGAGATGACGACATTAGGTATAGTTAAAATTACGATGTTTGACTAGTCTTTAAAAATTTTTAGGTGGGTGATAAAAGCCAAAGAAACACCTACTTAAATTTCAGAACACAAAGTTTTCTGGCAGACAAAGAAATTGACAAAATATTTTTAAAATAATTATTCTTGATAGCTGGATGTTTAATGGTGTGGTTTTAGTTAATATCAAAACTGGCAAGAAAAGCAACTAACTGCTGATTCAAAACATACAATGAAACCATCACCAGCACAAAGTGAGACATCTGGTAAAAATTCAACTATTTCCTTTACTTATGATGAGGTCCTATGGTTTCAAATTTAATGAAAGCAAACCAGCAAACCGGTTTAACTTCTCAATGTGATTTGTGTAAAATTAAAAACTGACCACCACGCAAGGAACAAAGAGGCCAGTACAATAATCATTAATCCCAGAATGCACTGCATTAATCCACTTTCACTTTGTAGGAGAAAGAGAAGTTTCAGCTAAGGAAACTCCATGTTGTTCCAGGAAGGGAGTGTCACTCAAAAAACTTACTGTCCCTTTTGGTCCACAGTGTACAGGCTACATTAGTCAAGAAGGCCACATTTCCAAACTTCTGCCATGGCTCCCTTTTCTCATTCACCATGCAACTCTTTGCTAATCATAAAACAGGCACAGGGGCAATACTATGTATTTTAACTGTATATATCAAACATGACAAAAGAAATTTGATTTTGCGATTTAACGCCTTGAAATTTTGGAGCCTCATGCTCTTTTTGACACTCCTCCAGCACATCATCGTAACAACCTTTCTCCATTACATCTTTAACAATGTTTTTACCATCGTTTCCCTGCTGGAACAGCAGAGGAGTGCAGTTCCACCAGGTGCTTAATTGCTGCTGCTGCTAGTCTGAAGGAGCTGAGTAAGGGCTTGCAAAGGAGGGCTACTCTGTGAGGCAAAGCTCAACTTTAAAACTGAAGCTTAAAGGAAGAGATTTGAACAGGCAGCGCTCAGTTAGACAAGGCATCTCTACACCCAAAATGGCTACCAGGGAGATTAAAGGGTTTCTCCAACAAGCATGAAAGAATCAAAGCTACACTTCAGATATGTTTGATGAGAGAATAAGATGTCTGCCTTGAAATAAACCAGTTGGGATGGAACAATTTTAATATTTTTGATCATGTATTAGGTTGTGTTTTGTAGGATTTAATACTTTAAACTGAATTTGGCCCACAATTTTATTTTGACTTTTCTTTTCAGCGAGTCATAATCATAAAAATGACCAGAAATTATTTTTTTGAAATATAAATTAAAGGGACTTTTCCTACAAGAGTGCATCTGCAACATTTTGATCAATATGAATTAAAGGAGCCATAAGCTTCAGTAGAATGTTAAATATATCTTTTGCTTTAATTTTATTAGATTTTTACAATTTGTCATTTAAAATGTTTATTTAATTTATTTATGCTAAAGCAAATTGTAGTTTTTCATAAACTACCACTTCTGAAAGTCCATATGGGTATGAGTTACACAGTGTCAGTGTCTGAATGGTTTAGTGTCACGCTGTCTGAATATTTCAGTGTCAAAAATGAAAATTTAGACAACAAAGAGAAAAAAAAAAAAAAATCCAAAGAAAATTGTGAAGTGAAACTGTTGCCCTTTCACAGGCGGCTCCCGTTTAATTTTTTGCTTCTCTTTCTACTTTTGTTTGATGATGAAATTCAGCATTTAAACCTGAAAATCACCGAAACCAAACATAAGAACACGTGTTACAAGGCATACCTGATGATGGTTTTTGCAATGGGGCTAAATAATATATCCAACATAGAGTGGCTGCTCAAAATGAAAACATCTCCGGAAGAATTTAGGTTGCTGTGGTGGCTATGATGATTTTCGGACTGGATGGAAAAACATAGGAAACAAAACGGGTCATTACATGGGATTTTCTAATACAAATAACCTGTGACAACGTAAAATAAGAAACCGATTGCCACTGGTACAGATATTATTATGATCAAGTTGGCTGGATGTTAAATCAGTTCAGTCTTTAAAAAGTGTGCTGCCATGCTCAAAGGCACTTTGATTCTTTTTGACTTTTTGTTTTTTATTAAAGGGTTTCTCCAACATGCATGAAAGAATCAAAGCTACACTTGGAATCCCATCAACCTTTGTAGTTTTGGGTCAAATCTCAAAGTCTGTCATCTCTTGTATCACGTTAGTTCAAGGAATCGGACAAAAAAAGCATAATATATGTACTGTATTCAGAGGGGGAGAGACTACTAGGGAAAATGGAAAGGTTGGGGACGAGAAGAAGGAACATTTCTTAATGCATGCATTCTCATGTGAGTGAGAAGGAGGGAAAAAAGGAAGTGTGGACGTGTCTGGGGAAAAAAGGAAGAGAGGATGAGATTGTGTGTAAAAGAGACATTTCTGTGACCTTCTGCCTTCCAAAGCCCCATCTGACTAAGAAATGAGGAGGGATGGAGGGATGACAGGAGAAGAGAGGAGACTGCTAATGAGAGGGAGAATTGATGAACAGAGAGAGACAGGGAGATGAAAGGCGTGTTTTTCAGCCATAAGTGTTGAATATTTGATTTTTTTTTTTTTTTTCCCTCCCCCAACGATATCACTAACCCTTGTCTTTTAATTTAGCTGATTTACACAGCTACAACAAAGCAAGCACTGGAGCAGCATTTCAAAATCCAAATGCTGCTTTTGATTGAAGATAGGCTTAGGTATTACCAGGTATTACAACAGATAGCTGCAGCTGAAATCTTGCCAGCGTATCACGCTCTAAATCTAAGATGTGCCAAAGCTGCCACCTCGTTTTTCCTTGGGGACCGCGCTAATTATGAACCCACAACGTCCGTATACATTCAGCTTCATTAACCACAAGCTCATCAGAGGGTTACTATGGTAACAACACTGACACTGCTTTTGCATAACCTGACCAAGTGGCAGTAATATTTCATCCCAGGTGCAAACTGTCAATGCAAATACTTCACCAACCTAAAAGGTAGAATATATATCTCACTGAAAACAGTTCACTTCATTTGCAAGGACCACGATACAACAGAGTCAGTTGACTGGTTTAGTTTTACTAAATGCAAAGGAATAATGGATGATGGCATTGGAAGATCAGAAGAGAAGTCTTGGTCTTTTGGAAGAAACAGAATTAGATTAAGATCTTTATTCATGCCCCAACAGGCAATTAGTTTCACAGCAAGTAGCAATAAAAACAAAAAACACACCAACAATTAATACTTAACTGGAGGGCAGGATGCTACTTCAACCAATGGAGTTTGAAAATACACAGAATGTGTTCATCAAAAACAAAGTGCTTGTAGGACTAAAAGATGAACAATAAATAAATCCTGTTACAGCAACCGAATTCTCTTATCTTCACAATGGGAAAGACATGCATGCTTGTCCATGTGCAATCAGAGCCATGGTTTAATGTTTAACACAACTGACAAACGAGGCTGGACCCATGCTCATATTTCCACTATACACAATGAGGAGGGAGGATAAGGCAAGCACATTTAGTTTGTAAGTCTAGATTATAAATACATTTTTACGTGTAATCATGGAAAGCGTTAGGATTGGGTTTAAGGTTTTGTTCAATAATGATTTGATTTATGAATCCAAAGTTAAAAGAATTTTGGTTTGGCCTCAAGAGATTTCATGATCTCATACGGTTTCAGCATACTTTCAAGAGTATTTAAATAAAAATAAAAAATAAAAATCCCCCATTGTGTTGACTTCAAAGGTGAAATGAGTATTGGAATTAGAAACTTTAGAGGTAGAAAAATACAAGATATAATTTCACAGAGAAGCACACAAGGACCAGGCCGTTCGCATCAAAACCCCCAAATCACAGCATAGGCATTCAAACTGCTTTTAAAGTGTTTACTTAATCATGACTTCACCTTAAAAAAATATTTTACCATGTGTACAGCACTACAAATTCATAAAAGATGGGGTCACTGGAAAAAGCACCTACTTTTAGATAAATGTATGTGGTCGCATGGAGCCAACTACTCCCGGTGTGAGAGTGTTGCTTTTGTCAGGCTGCCGTCATGAGCATTACAGAAAGTAGCCGTGCTTATGAAGCTGAAAGCTCTCCCAAAGAGAAAACAAGTTAAAACCAACAGAAAAAAAAAAAGAAACTCATTGTCTAAATATTGCAATATAAAAGGAAAACCAATTTCATTCTGCTTTCTTTGCCTGCAGGTTTCCTCTTTCAATTCATAATGAAATTTTAGGCACATAATTCCAAAATCTAAATCTGGTTACACTAATAAAACAGGTTCCCTTTACAGATGAAATACCTGTAGAACGCCAGCTTTTTGCAAGCTGATGCGTCACACTGGCTCATGTTTAACTAAATGTCATGGCAGGGGGTTTAGCTACTATATCAGACTGCTTGCAGAACAGTCTAACAAGTCACCCTGCTGTTTCCCTGGTCGCAGGCAACACTGTGGAAGCAGCATTTACTTGTTTGATTTCTTCAGGGGTTGCCACTCTTTAGTCACAACCCTAAGAAGCATGTGCATGAATTTAGCATTTAATATGGTTTGCTAATCCAAATAAAGCACTATTTTTCAGGTTGTAATAAACAAAATGCCTTTTCTTTTGTGTGGTTTTCTAATGTACTGCTTTATGGTATAAATGGCAGCAATGTTCTGAAGTGAATAATTTTACCTTTTGTCAAACGTATTTTACAGTTTCTAAAGCCAATTCTATATTCAAACTGAAAAACACAACCCTGAAAAATAAGATACTACTCTTTAAACTGTACAGGTAAGATAGAGAGGTTTGTCAAATACAATTTTTAAAATGCTGAACTCATTCTACAAACACTATACATTTTCACACTTATGTATTTTCTATTTATCGGATGGGTGCACAAATTTGGACATACCAATTTGCCATTCACATCAAAATAGCATGTAGTTAATTGAGAATAGTTTCACAGGAAGCATCACTTAGAAGTTGTTCCAGGCAGAATATGTGCAGATTCGTAACATCCTTAAACATAAAAAAAAAGTAAACAAGAACAGAAGCCCTAATGGAGTAAGACCAATGTTGGCGTTTTGAGCTCAAGCTCATCCAGTTTGATGATGGCCACTGTGTTTTGCTTTTCTTTGGGTTTTTTTTTTGGCAGCATTTGTATTTGAACACAAAGAAGGCGATATTGTGGAGGTTTTTTAAAGTCAGTTTATCACATTTTTTAATTTATTACACAATTTTAAAACCTCCCACTGAATTAGCGGCTGGATATATTGGGGGGCACGATTAAGTGAACTCAGCCTGCATGTCTAATGTCTTGTGTGTTCTCGGAGTTCTCCCAAAGTTGGGGATGGGTGTAGTTTTGATTCTGGTGTGGGGCTCGTATGGATTATTTAGCAGACAGTAATAGAGAATGTATCACACTGACAGGGTGTTGTCCTTTGTGTAGAAAAACATACAAAAATAAAAAAGATGGTTGCAGACATATTTTTCCCCTCTTGAATTAAAGCCGCTGAAACCCAACCTGAACTTGGATGTTTTTGATGGCCCAACTGCACTGCAATGATGAGAAATTGATAAATACTGTAAGAGGTCGCAACTTCCTTTGAGGGATAACTTTAATAAAGCAAATGACACCAAGTCACACGTAGAAAATAGACATGAACAATGACAGAATCTTACAATACAGCAATCTTAGGCTACAATCGTTGTCATAGAAATTGTGTTGTTGGTCTTTAAAACAGTATTAATAAAAAAAACAAAAAAAAACTTCAAGGCCTAAATCTCTTGGCATATGCGATTACAAATATGACATTATGAACTGTATTATTGGCTTTTTTTTAGTTAAGTGAACAAAAAGGTTTTTTTCTAATTCTTATAAGGAAATAAACTTTTCTTCTATAATACAGCATATTTTTCCATTACATCAGTCAAATCAAATTTTTAACCAACTAGGTCTGAAATTTTCTTGAATGTAGGAGTGTAAATAGTTGTCACATAATGAGGACTTAATTTTATCTTTCATAAATGTGAATATGCTGTCAGGTAAACGACTGCGAGGCAGCTGACGGGTTAGTCAGATGCCTGTTAGAACATATGTTTTAATTGGAGCGGAAGGGACCGTGGGTGTAAAACATTTAGGTAGATGATATAACATGTAGATTTCACTGACAGTTACACAGACTAAAAATGACCACATAAAGTCCAGGCTGCATACAATGTTGCTATGGATCCAACAGCTGTCTATTTAACGAAATCAACCAAAATTGAAGAGTGATTGAGTTTTAGCATTACCAAGAAATAAATAAATGACAAAACCTCAAGCAAAAAGGATTAAGTTGCTTGTTTCCAAATTAAAAAATTAATAAGGAAAGATAACCTTTCCAATTAAGGAGAAGAAATTTGCATTATGAGGTTTGAATAAATCATCAAATTAGTTGAGGGAACAAAGTTACTCAGCCATAAAGAAAAAGAAGCTAACTGATATTGATCAAAATCATAAGGAAGTAGTAATAATTTATCACTGGGCACAGTACAACTGTTATTCCTCAGGGCACCTCTAACCCTCCAACGCTAAAGGAATGAGTGACACTGAAGATAATGAAATCTTGGGAACTTGAGGGGAAATTGTGAAGAAAAAAATTAATTTTAGTCTTACAATACAGCAACTTTAGACCGAAATCATTGTCATAGAAACTGTGTTGGTGGTCTTTAAAACAGTGTTAATAAGCATGAGATAAAAAAGGCATTTCATAATGTAAGTTCATTTGACCACATGTTCCCATCCTTCTACTCATCACTTATTACATTACTGTGTAATAAGTCAACTGTGTAATAAGTCAAAACTATGTTCAAAGGAAAATAATGTCCAATTTCAGTCTAAAAGTAAGTTTGTAAATAGCTCAGAACTGGAGGAAAACTTTTAAGTTGACCTTACTTCACGCCTTCTCCACCCAGTGAAAGAGTGGGCAACACAATTCATAAGCACTGACTGCTTCAAGGATTTTGCAAAATTAATTTTGGAATGGAGAACTGTTGTGATGCACCTCCCTGGTATTTCAATAAAGAATATCACAGGGAACTGAGAAGCAGTTCAGTTTTCTCTCCTCATTTTCCTTGTAAACAGAATGCAAGTCTGGACCACTGCTTCTGTGTTTATATTCCTCCTGTATCATCTTTTCCTACTTGGTTGAGGTTTCTAGAGGAGCTGAAAAGATACCAAGCAAAGACAGAACAACCAACCAGATACTTATTAGTATTATAATTCTGTGGAGTCTTCATAGAACAGTCTTCATAGAAATACACCTCTGCTGAAAGAAAGAAGTCATGTTTAAAGCTGCAAGTTGTGTAAACAAAATCAAGCTTTTCTTCAGCAAGGACAGAGAAGTTAGGTGGATTTGAGCTAAATTGAGATATAAGGGAAACCTGGAAGAAAATCTGTTAGCGGAAGAATATCAATGACTTCTGGCACAGCTTTGACCCATGTATGACATGGACGATCATACAGCGGTCATGTCACCCACCCATCTGCAGCAGATTTTTGTAGGGGTCCCAATAGAGAAAGTGGTAGTGGACATCACGAGCAAACTGCCACGCCAAGTCAGAGGAGACCTTTACATCCAGTATGATTATTTTACTAAATGGCTGGAGGACTACGCCATTCCTGACCAGGAGGCAGAGACAGTGTCAGATGTTTTTGCAACGAATTGATAACGAGGTTTGGGAAATTTTGATTCATGGTTGTTTTCTGTCATGTGCAGCCATCTTGGCATCCGGAACACAAGAACACCACCACTACATCCTCAGAGCGACAGACCAGCGGAAGGATTTCACTGCCTTTTGGGACAGCACTCTGGCCATCCTCACAGCAGAGCATCAGCAGGACTGGGATCAGCATCCCCCCTGGGTGCTAATGGCATGTACAGGACTCCACGTCAGGCATGCTGGTATGCAGAAGCCCGCTTGATGCATCTGCTGTCCAAACTGACCCTAATTATGCCAGAAAGGTTCAGGATAGATTGGAGACAGCACATGCATTTGCTCAAAGACAGCAGGAGCATGTCTGGATGTGGTAAAAGTGGAACTATGATGTAAGAGCAAAGGGCAGACATTTTACACCAGGAGAGTTCATCGGGGTCTACAACCCTCAGAGGAAGAAGGGCCATTGCCTAAGTTGGATAGTCAGTAGTAGGCCTCTGCAAAGTGATGGAGTGCTGTTAAAAGTCCTTATTGTGGTCCACATTATTGTGTGCCGTGGAGTGTTATGGTCTGCCTCTACTGACTGCTACTCACATGAGATGGTGTCTGTCATGTGGGTTGTAAGATGGGTAGAGTGGCAGGACCAGACCCAGAAGAGAAGTCTGCCTGCAATTTGATTGTTGTGTGAAGTTGTTTGGTTATTAGCATGTTAGTTTGTTTGAGGCATTAGCGGCACTCTTTAAAACAGCAGTTCATCATTATTCAGAACAGACCTTGTTCAATGAAACCACCACTGCTGTGTTGCCATCAATACAGTGATTTCTAAACATAAGTGTGAAGACCTGTATATACTCCACAAGGACAGAGAAATGTGTCATTTCTCACAAGATAGCAAGAACAAAGTTACTCTGTTCAGGACGCTTCACACTTCACAAGAACTCAAGTGTCAAACTCCTGGTTAGTTTGCATTGTCATCTCCCACTTCAGCAGTTTGTGTCAGAACCATGACCACTTCAAATTCCTAAAAAACCTCACAACATTTATCAGACACCAAACAAAAAAAAAAAACATTACTGCTCAGCATATACATGAAGAACATGCTGCAAGAATTTCCAAACTAGCACTGCTAAAAAAAAAATAGTCATAATAATAATGCTGTCAGTTTGTTTAACGAACCCTCCATAGAGAATTACACTTCAGGAAAGCAGTATGACGATTGAAATTATTAATGATTTTGACCAAATTAGAAATCAATAAAAAAACAAAAATTAAAAAAAAGTATCACATTCAACAGTTTAGATTTTTCTAGGAGGTTTAATCACAACACATCCTCATTAAGACAGCAGAACTAACCAAGCACCTGTTACATAAACACAAACAAACTCTTAGTCCAACATTAAGAGTAAATGTGCATTAAAACTGAGAGCACATACAATATACAGGATGCCAGTGTGGGTGTCTGTTTGCTTCAGCAGGGGCTCCACCAACTCTCTTGGGAACAGAGACAGCTGTGTGTGTGTGTGTGTGTGTGTGTGTGTGTGTGTGTGGTGCACAGGAATGCTTATGTTGGTGTCTTCCCAGAGCATTATGACACTTCATCATTTGTTAATTAGCCAGTTAAATCAGCTAATTAACATGCCAGCTCCTGACTTCCCTTCCAGACTTTTTTGTTTTCTTTGTCGCCATGAGCTCAAAAGAACAGTTGTTTATGTAAAACTATTTTTGGTAAAGTCTGTAAATTGTTAGGTATTTTATAGCATTATGCAAAAAATTTGAACAGGTATTTGAGATTAAAAATTTTCCAAATGCATAAGCAATTTCACTAAATGGAAAATATTAATTACACACAATTGTTATGCGTTATGTTTTCCTACTTAAAACCAATAAAAACAATTAAGAGAATTTTCCATCAAACTAATAAAAAGAAACATTTTCGATACAGAAATGTGGGCTTAATATAATTATTAAAATTTACAGTTAAGCCTCATCAGGACACATCCTAATTTATTGAAAATTAATATATTCCATCTATGGATGATATGGCATTTTTAAGAAAGATATCTGAACATCTTTTACTGTAATAATAGAACTGAGAGCTTTCCTTATAAGACTTATAACTCAGAGTGGAACATGTTGAATTGAGTATAGCTATAGAGATGATTTATGAAAAGAACGAGTGAGTTCAATGGATGTTAATATAAGTAGTCATTTTAGAAGACAACTTCAGCAGCCATTTCTTCACAAATTACGAGACAGTTGACATCCGAGTCCCTAAGAACCACAAACTGAACCACACATTCTGTCAGCATAGCCAGGAGAAAAAAAAATCAGGAGTTACAGTGTTGTTGGCTAAGCCTAAGTTTACTGATAAGCTGATCTTAGGTTGGCGTCTTTGTTGTGGCTGGCAGTAAGATTCAAGCTCTGCAGTGTAATGCTAACCAAACAACCAACAAATAACCAATGTATTTTATTTTCCTCACTGTGCTTCAAAACTGAGTTGCTCGAGTTGTATGAGGAGGCTTCTCTGCCGAAGCCTCCTTTTGAATGTTTGGGAGATATAGACAAAATATCTATCCAGAAAAAAAGATGAGTTAACAAGATGTATGTCATGCTACTGTGAGGTGAACTGCATGTGTAGGGTTGCATTTCTTCCTAAGCAGTTGTCTTATTCTCTCCTAAAAACGCTGCTATGATTAAAAAGTGGGATCAATAATTCGGTAGCAATTTAATGATGATGTGGGTATTCTTCAACCTTCGAAAGTACTATGAAAAAGTGCCTCAAATACATTGAACTTTTGGACAATGCATCCAAGAAACACTCCAGATGTTTTGAGCCTATGGTCAGGACTCAAAAACCCTTCCGATCCCATCTCAGCCTACTATGAATAAGATCAAGGAGAATGGCCAGAAACATGGACCATGATCTCAACTGTCAGTCAGGTTGAATAACCTGAAAATCTCATGGATACTTCTAGTTTTCTTTCTAAAGAATTCCCCAGCTTCGATGCACAAGTGAAACGTAAATAGACAAACTAACAACCAGTTAAAGTTTGAAGCCATTCAACCTGATTTCTTTAATAGGACCAGGATTCTTCCCTTTGGCACTGACCCCATCTGGTCCGTGCAGGAAAAGCAAAGGCAAGTATAGTGTATGGGAATCCTTCAAGTGTTCCCACTAACTAGCCAAAGTCCCTGCTGTCAACACATGGCTGAAGTGCACCCAGGCAATGTAGGCACTGAAGAAAAGTCGAGAAAGGTAGGTCTGGGTAAAAGATTTTTGAAGGGCAAGCAAAGAAAGACCACAAAAAAGTGGATTTCTGGGAAACACTGGGCAGGTCCTCTCAAACACATAATAGGAATTATCAGTTCCCAGATAAGTCCCTACTCATAAAGATATAGATATGTAAAGGTCAACAAACTCCAGTTTCGTTGTTTGTGGTGGATCTATATTACCAGTTATTGTGTCTGTCTGTGTGGAGTCTTTTTATTCCTCTTCCAAATGGACTGACCTTTCTCTAAAGGTCAGGCTGTGACACCATTCACATGCCCAATACCATCCAGAACAGCCAGAAACACAATCACAGACAAGATTTAACGATGGAAGAAAAACAGTTTGTTCTATTCTTCAATTATTTTAAAGCATTCTAATGCAGGATTATAAAAACTACGTGTTACTTAGTACTGAATGAGATTCAGTACTTTTCCTTCTGCACTGAGTGAAGATAGTTTACTCCATGCGTGTTAACGCATCTTTAGGTGTTTGAAGTATTAACATATTGCAGATTTCAGTTATTTAAATAGGGTTGGTCCACTGCACTATCAAGACAATGATCATATATAGATTTTTTTTTTATCTGCGACAGATTAAATGTTAGGGATCATATTGTGCTGATGCCAGTGTAAATGTTGCCAGTGCCACTGCAACTTCATTCAACTGAACAGGACTAATTTGACCCAAAGTTTAATCATCTTCATGTTTCCCCTGTGAAACAAAAGTTTTACAATGTCTCTGGGTAGGATTTTATTAAAGAAGCTATGAAAACAATTTAACTGAACAAAAATGGCAAAATAAGGATTTGTTTCCCCCTGTGTAAGATTGTTCCGTCCCTCCTGTTCCATCACTTATCATTCAAGAATGCCAGCTTTCAGCAACTCAATCACCCAACATGGTAAACAAGTTAAACCTTGTCCTTGAAATGGGAGTAATTGGAGAAAAGGCTAACTGCGGCATGGAATGGGACTGCATTTGAAGGTTTTGTTACACTGATCCAATCAGTGGAAACTGAATAGAACAGAACTGTTCTGCATCTCTTTTCTCACCAATTAGGGTGGTGAAGAAGACAACGCAGCTCACCATAATGTGCAGCTATGACATTTAGTAAGGGGTAAAAAACATCACAAGTGCATTACATACATGCCACCTGCGACAGCTGGCTGGTGAAGGCTCTATTGGCGTGCCAAACAGCAGCACTTTGTGATACGGTTCTATATTCAAGTGTCACAGCTCCTGAAAAAGCAGGTTTTGTGTGTAGTTCTCACTTGAAAATTCAGGCTCAAGTACCAGGTATTTCCTGGTACAACCATGTACTTAATTACACATGGCAATTTCAGCTCGTATGAATGTTACATACAGATGAAAATCACGGTGTGGACACAGAGGACATGGCCCCTCCTGCCCCTGCCATTCATGAAAGCATTTCCTCCAGGTACAAGTTACAAGCTTTAACACATTCATACGTTAATCATATGGTGTTGGTAAGCAGCTTGGGATAAAGTGTCTTGCCTAAGCATGTCTTGACATGTGGCAGGAGAAGCAGAATTAAACTCAGACAACTATTACTCTCAGTGATCCACGTCTGCCTCAGCTGGAAGCATAAGACATTTAAAATTGACTTTTTTTTTTTGAAGAAATATTAAAAATCTCTTTGGGATTCTGCTTTTCTCATGTCCAGGCAACACGTGTCTGTGCGTCATCTGTCCACCAACCCAAACAAGCACAGTCTTGCTCCGATGGCCAAGTGTGAAGGAAAGAAAGCAGGCTGTCCCTCTGAGATAGTCATACATGCTGCACAAGTCTGCACACCATCAGAAACACATTTCTACTCAAAGACAGAAACAAAAATGCAGAGAAATCCATCCACCCCCCAAAAAACAAAAATAATCTGTAATATGCAGCAGACACGGAAGTAGATTCTGTTTCTCCCTTTGCTGTATGTAATCACCACCTATGTGTGTTTCTGATTTAATTCCAGCAGCTCAACAAGGCAATATCAAATTTCAGCTTGATCCTTTATAAGATATGGAAGTGAGTGATGATGCTGCTTAGAAGACAATTTCTTACAAAGTTTCTGATAAGACCTCCGCCGCAGGGATTGTCGTAGTCAAAACACAAAGCAATTCAAAAGCTTTTATCTGAATCGAATTTGGTTTTGGGAAATAAACAGAGCAAACACACTGATAATTTTCGTGTATGTGACTTTCATTTAAGGCTGGAACAGTCAGCTATTTAATTTCAAATTATCAACAGAAAAGCCATAGATGTGCAAGATATCTAAAGATATTTTCTTTTTCTTAAAGCTTTTGTCTCTAGGGTTAGGATGAACAAAAAAAAATCTGATTAAATTAAATGAGGATGAGAGCATTGCTCCCCTCACTGTTTATTATTCAAGGATAAAAACAAAAGACTCCAGGGTGTTTTTGTGCTACTCCACCTACTTGCATGCAATATTTTCTCACTATATTGCCGATAATATTTACTGTCCCAGGTGCTTGCACCCAATAGCTTATTCAGATGGATTTCAGAATGCTGCAAGTATTGTCAGCACCACTGAACTGTGCACTTATTTCCCAACTGTAAGCCCGGCAGCAACAATTTCTCGACCTGCACGTTGTAGCTAGAGCAACGCCCGCTTCATCTCCTTCTGCCTCTTTGTTTACTTCAAACATACAGTATATAAAAAACAGCTATAAACAGAGAAAATTCTAAACAATTGTCAACATGCTCAAGTCTGATCTTTCATTTGTGCCTTTGTGGTTGCTAAAAAACTGAAGCTACTGATAAAGTTAAAATCCTTAAAAACAAAGCTTGGTGGCAAAACAAACTTTTAAAAAAATTCTATGTAAAATTGGATTTTTTTCTATTTTTATTTTACAAATCAGGAAACATGTTTAATAAAATTTTAACCTTTAAATATGTATATGTACATTTTTATTTAAGTATTTATCAGGATTTTTCTATTTAGAATAAGGTTTGTATTTTGATTGAGCTCTAGCTTAACGGTCCACAGGAAATAGGTCTGATGATCCATAAAATATCTCATAACTAAAAAAAAATGTATGCCCTATTCTCCAAATTTAGGAAGCCAACAATAGGTTAGCTTTTTGGATATCAGTTTTCCCATATCTTTATTCTGCTTGGATAGCAATAAGTCATTTTCTTGTGTCTTAAATCAGTCTGGAAGGAACAGACCTCAGTTTTTAGCCCAATGTATGTGTGAATGAATAAAATTAACAATGAATGAAGCTAAGTAACACTCTTATGTGACCATGTTTATTCAATTCTCCCTTACAGTGCTTTGAAAAGAGATAAAAGCTAATTAACCAATCATAATGCTTTAATCTAATTACCAAAACATAACTTTGATATCAGACGACTGCAGAGTGGTTGCTAGACAATACACAGAGACAGCAATAAAATTTCCTCTTTATTTCCTCTGTCAGTCACTCACAGCTCAGTGAATAAGCCTTGTGCCAGAAATGTTCTGATTAAAAGTGGGTAATCCTATGCAAAAAAAAAATAAATAAATAAAAATTGCCTTTTAATTTGGATATTTTAGATACCGCTCTTTGGGTCAAGGTCTGTTCATCACTGTGGCTTCCGGTGTAAATCCATTAAATGATACAGAAGTGAGAGACAAGAAAATCTGACACTCAAATGACAATAAGCATGAATTACAAATGAATATTTAAAAATAAATTAACATGAATGTAGGTGTAGCAGTATAGTGGCATATTATTAAAAATTACAATGAGAATATCTGTGCCAGCAAATTAGATAAAGTGCAAGTGTAGAAGCACAATTGCAGAATGTTATTAATATTGTCTTTGTATTGTGTGCATTACAGCTTCTGTAGCCTCCTGATTTTACTTGACTGGGACAATTGAGACCATAAATAGTAAAAGGCTTTGTAGTAAGTTGAACTAACCACCTTAGTGATAATTTATATTTAAATTATCACTAAGGTGATAATTTACATATAATATAAAAAAGAGATTTGAGACACTATGTGGAATAACTGATTTGTTTGCAAAATTGTTAGAAAGATAGATATTTATAAATGATAGCATATCACAGACTTTATTTGAGTTATATATATATATATATATATATATATATATATATATATTCTACTCTGGTCTTAAATTGTGACATTGAGTAATGTTGTATATACAGAAGATTTTTTTTATCCAGTCACACCTCAAATCAGCTCAGATCTTCAATCATCTGATATCATCTTTCTCTCGGTAAGATAAAACAGAGATACTCTACTGGTGCAAATACAACAAAAGACATAAAGGGAGAAGTAAAGACAAAGATTTAATGAAATGGAGAGAACTGTCGTGATTGCTATCAACTTGTTTTCTTTTTCAAGTGTTTGAATATAGTATTATTTGTGTTGTGTTTGCAAGGCAATATTTGGAGGTCACTGGGGTTTATTACAAAGAGAACAAAGATGTGTTTTTGTATTTTGTCTCCTTTTCCTTAGAGAGACAGAAACTTTCAGCTTCCACTTTTCAAAACAGGAGAACAGATAACAGGTAAATATAAATGTATAAAAGTTAATAGAATATAATAAAATGTTCTAATAAATGAAATGTTTCAAATAAAATAAATGCAAAATTCAGCAATTATGAAATATTTTTGACAGCTAATATATTTTTGAGATCCAAGAGAAGAAAAATGTGATAGGGCATAAAAAATAAAAAATAAAAAAAACACTAAAAAGATTACTAGATGCAGTTAATGAGTGCACCACTGCTCACCGGTATGGCACGCTCAGCACAGCTGCAGGTCCGGGCCGGGCAGGATCAGATCTGCATGTCGGTGTCGTTGTGCAGGTTTGCACAACAGGTGATGTGCAGGTTGCTGAAAAACGTGCAACAAGATCAATGAAATCCATCACATTACGTGCGAGTCTTGATTCCACTGCACAAAAAAAATTCTCGAGTGTATCACAATAATCTTCTAAAAATAATAAAAGTTAAGAAACTCACCCCATGAGAAACTGAAAAGGTGTTGTCAGCCCTGAAATAAGGAAAGTCAATTTGTTAGCTTCAAAATGCCTAGTTATTCTCATGTCCTGTCACTCACTCTTCCTGCTGCTAAAGAATCAACCTGTGCTGAAGTTAGGGACTTAAAAGTCATCACATGCAGGCCTCGGTTTTTTATAAAAGGAACCAAGCTCAGTTTATCTCCGACTCTCGTCCTGAATGAAAGCACATTTCTTTCTGTAAATGTTTGCTGGTGTGTTCGCTGGAATTTTGGTAAAATTCTGGATTCCTGATTTTATCTTGATGTTTTCTTCACATACACAATTTTAAGCTAAATATTCTAAGGTCTTCCAGTATTTTAAAACTTGTGCTCTTTTTTTTCTTAATTGGTCAGACTCACATTTTGGTCTTAAAGTTACCCACTGTTGTGAAGTTGACATTTTCCACTGAGCTCCTCACTGTGGAAAGCTGGGGTTCAAATTTGTTTTAGAAGCGTTGACATTTACAAATCCTTTCTGATCTTTTGAAATCTCCTTTGACATTGCCAGAAAGTTCTTTTTCTTCTAACTTGAGTAGTGAGGTTCTGCCTTTGATTGATCAATTTTATTCACATGAGACTAGCCAAACACTCACACCTGATTGTCCTTCCACTGATTGTAAACACTTGACTCTAATTACTGCTTCAATTTAACCACAGGTTTGTTATCTTTTTCCTCTCAGAGACAGACAGTATTTGATTATTTTATATTCCTGTCTTTTTAAACTAATCAGTCTTTTTTGTGGCATTAAACTGGTTTTCAACAGTGTACACACCTCTGTTAACTTTTCAGGTCTTTGAGACCTAGAAGATAAATAATGTCCAGACTTTGACCTTTTGTGACATATTCTAATCTATTGTAACATATATCATGTACAGTTCAACAGAAAAACAAACAAACCAGTTTGGTTATGGGAGAGGTGTGGCTAAAGAGTTTCAATAATCTGGGGAGTTTCTTCTTTTGTTAATTAAGTAGCTTAAACTTACTGTGATGCAGAAAAAACATAATTCCAGTAATTTGTTTTAGCACCTGAAGACTTTCAGTCAAACTAACTGGAATTTTGTACTTGCTGATTTCATTCAACAAGGCGAACCCCCTCCCCCCCCGAAAAAAACAAAACCCTCACTGTTATCAGAAGAAATGTAACTACTGACATTGATGCTCCCATCAAACTGATGTTCCTTTGCTAACATAGAGTGTTTATTTCCCAAACAAAACTTTTGTAATTGTGATCCAAAAGCTCAAGTTTAATCTCAAACTGTAACATTTCTGTTCGAAGCAGCTACACTATTTCTCTTATTTCTGGAAGACATTTATTTTTTTATTCTTATTTCTGATAAGTATATTTGTTTTCCAATTTTACAACGTTTTCCGGCTCTTAAATCTATTTGACATTTAATAGGTCCTGGTTGATTTAATAGTACCAGTGGGCAAATTTGTGCTGCAGTTCTGCAGAGTAGGCATCCGTAATACAAAAAAACAAAACTTTAAAGGCTAGAAGCTCTGGAATAAAACTGATTAAATTAATGTTAAGTCTTATCCTAGAAAATTATTGCAGAAAGCAAAAAGCTGTTCCATTCTCCATGCCGAGTTCTTGATGAATGAGGGTACAGAAGAGCCAGTGAGTTGAATTCATGAATTCCATTTATTAATGCCAAAATACAGCTGGTCCATTTCACATGGCACCTTTAAGAGGTAGCCAGTCAAAATGGCAACCCACAAGAGTTTCCCATTCCCTTTGTTGCCCTCTCTCTGAGCTACGCCCCAAAGAGGGTGTTACCTAGCTCCTAGTATCCTTTAACCTTAGCTTTGAGGGTGTTTCCTAACATGTCATTTCTTTTAGCTTCCGTTTAGCGACTAGTTAAAAGAGATAAAAGGAAAGCACAGAATTATTTATTCTCAACAAAATCTAGTACCAGATGGAAAAGGTTTAAAATTGTTGGACGTTAGGACAGTGTTGTCAGTACATATACACCTGGCTAGATGCTTCAACTGTGTGGTATGCAGCAGTTCAACACTCAGCTGCGATTCCCCTATTACACAGCTTGACCATTTCACAATCTGGTCCAGCGACTTTCTTTCACAGAAAAGCAGGCTGCCAAACCAAGAGGTGGGACAAAAACGACAAAAACCAACTTGATAGAAGCCTTTTAAAAAGTGACACAATAGTTACGTCTACATAGAGTGCAATAACTTGAAGACAGAAAAATATGCTCATGTCCCTTCCTGGGCACTGCCTTTAAATGTTCTATGAAGAAGGTTCATATTTAGTCAGTAATCGTCCTAACATATTTTTTTGTTTGCACCTGTTCAGTTATCATATCATTTTATGACTGTGGTTTGTGATTGGGTGTCATTTTTCCTAGAATTGTTTGTCATATTTTTGTTTTTTTCCAGCAACAAACATAGTAGTCCTTGGTTGTAATATTCTGATTACTAATTATACTTTAAACTAATCCACCTTCTGTCTAAGTTTAATTTGCTCAGAAACACCATAATTGTCACGCTTAATTCCTATGCAATATATTTTGGTGTCAAACAGAGCCACTGTTTTCAGGTAATGAAAAATAAATCCATATTCAACTTATATATCTCAAGAATTATACTAAAATGCTGCATTATTCTTAATGAGTTTTAAACTCTATTTGTGAACTATTTCAGTAGAGTTCACTTAAGCTTCTTGCGCTGCAGTTTCTACAATAATTAATGAAGCTGCATATAATAATTAAACTCTTATCAAAAGTTAGAGTTAATCACAAGAACATTGTTTTAAATAATGATGCACATACAGGGCTGTGAAAAAGTGCTTGACCCCTTCTTGGTTTCCTGTTTATTGCATTCTTGATAAGTTCAGAGTTAGTAGTAACTGTGCACACATTTCATAGAGCATAGCTTTAAACAATGTTTAATAGTACGGATGTACAGATGAGTTTTTATTTGAAATAAAATCCTGGTACTATCTCATGGATCATCAATTTTAACAATCACATTCTGTTTTGCTTTAGAACCGGCCACTACATAATATTTTTTTCCCAAATTATAATTGACATCATCTGTTCTTGTGTAGGATAGATCGTTCTTGAGGTTTTTCAACCTTTTCTTGCTAATCAGTTTTCCTCCTTCCTATTATCTATACTCATATTGTCAAGATTTAACTCTCTTCCTGTGCTTTGTATCACCTTTTACTTACCTTCTCTTCTTATGTGCTCTGGTTCTCCTCTTATAATTTCCTTCAACTGGGATGTTTACCTCAGTTGCTCTCCCCGGCCATTTGTCTTGTATTTCACTGTCATCTTCTCCTCCATCTACCTCACTTTTCTTTGATTTTGTCAGCTCTGTCTTTTCCTCCAATCTACTAAATCTCTACTTATCCCTTTGTGAGGCTGTCTGCATGTCTTCCTGTCTGATTTTGTACAATATTACTCCCTGTCTCAAAGCATTTGGTCTAATGTTCCCTCCTCAATTAACATTGCAAATCTCAGCTTCTCTTTGCTGTAACCTGGATCCAGCCACATGAATCATTTGTCTCCTCTGTTGCTCATATTAGCATCCTAACTCTGCCATATTTTGAATCTTCTGATTCATGTTGCCAGCACTTTCTTCTCTGTGGGGGGGTTTCTTCCAAGAATTTATCATCTGCCAGACCATTCATATTCAAGTCTTAGACTGCTGAAAACCAATGATGGAGGGGATATGACTGGATGTGTTCATCAGGCCAAAAAACAATGGCGTGTCCAATTAGATTGTGCTGGAGCTGCACACTCACGCTGCTGTCACTGAGCACTACGCAAATAAAATATACATTACTTCAAGGCTAGTAAGTAAATAAGTTTAAATTAGGGAACATGATTCACCACACTGAATTTATGTGACCTCTTTTTATTCCCTTTCATTCTCATTTTATAATCGCGTTTACGTTCAGCATTTCAAAGCTATTCAACTTCAGCTTCATGTAAAAATGAAGCTGATCAAACACAACTCTTTCCATGATTAGACCCGTTCTCTCAGGAATGTGTGATTTATCTCACATAGAACATGTGAGTCAAGTTAAACTAAAGCCCAAGCATAATTTTTAGACCTAAACACAACTAATGAAAGGGATCTCCTCAACATGATGCTGCTACCACTATTTTTTACAAAGTCTACTAATGGTAAATAAGGACCAAAAAGTGTCTCAAACAGCACAGTAAAGGGGTTTGAATACATATCCATAATCAGTTCCAGTTTGTGTTGATCTAGCACAAGGATGGATAAACGGAGGGAAACAGCAGACCTTTTTAGTTGAAACCATGAAGCGTGAACCAATGACTTGGAGATAAAGAGGTGAAATATTCAGAGACTGATGTTATCAGGATGACAAAAGATGGGGAAAAAAGACTGATAATCGTCCAACTTTCCACGTATAGAGATGCAGATTGCTCGAATGACCCCTGGGCAGCAGCTCTTTCAGAGCCATTAGCAACATTGTGACCAATGAGAAAAAATACAGTACATAAAGCAGCCACAAGAATTTGAATAAGTAGAAAGTGCAGCTTATGGACATCTCCTGATCTCATTTTCTAAACTCTGGGTCAAGACCTAAGATTATCTTACAATCAGTGACATGACAGAGGTACTAATATGCCTTAATGAGCCTTGGTCCAGGGATGACAGGACACATGTGCTCATTGTGGGCTCCCATATGACAGAAGTGCTAGTATGTCGTAATGAGCCGGAATTTCAGAGCGTAAAAAGAGAACTACTTCAGCTCAGGTGGGCGTCCCAAAATGACATGAAAGCTAATATGTTTCAATGAGGCAAGAGGGACAACATTTACAGGACAGAATCTCTAGGTGGGAACTGTTGTGGTATCATCTAATGAGCCCAGAGTCCCAGAGGTGTCTGAAGTTTTTGGGTCAAACACGTCACATTAAGCTGGGGAAGTTTTTTTTTTTTTTTTTTTCCCAGCTCAATATATAGAGAACTTTAGTACCTTAAAGGAATTTCAACAGGCTTGTTTTAAATGTATTTTATGTGACAGGAAAGATGACCTGCCGACTTTACATTTGAAAGTAAAATGTTCGAAGGAGACGCGACTTAATTTAGTCAGATTTGAGGATTTGTTGGAAAGAAATTCTAATAAAGCCTTATGTATCCCTGGCTCTAAAGAAATGAAATCAATGCAAGAAAAAAGAACATTTGAAAGTGATACTCCTGTTATCAGCATTTGACTTGCTGTCCTTGCTTATCAACAGTGCTTAATCTCTTGCTTGATTAGGTTTGAAGGCTATATTGGTTAGAAGTTGCATAGGTTCAGATTAAGGCAATATATTTAAAGTTTAGCTCTAAACTGGTTAGCTTTTTAGTGATTTTATAATTCATTGAGATGCACCTATTCTCTTATTCTGTTGGTTTCACCAGCACTATTTTGTCATATCATTTGGGGAACCAAGATCACTGCTGACTTTTAAAGCTATACATGACATGCTAATTTGAGTTTGGTCTTGCCAGAAGGGGATTTCCATGCATCCCTGAAACGTGCAAACACCTTCAGCATTTGAACACAAATGCAAAATGCGACACCATTATTTTTCTTAGAGAATGCCTGCTTGTCTGCATTTATTAGCCTATCTGTTGGCATTAAGACTCTTTCTATTCATCTATGCAAAAGGACGTTTCTTTAAAATGCCTCCTCATTTATAATTTATATTGTCCATGATTATTTTATAGATACTACCATTTCTGCTGGCTATTTAATTTTCATTCTCATGGACATAATTATACACTGCATAGAAATTCTGTTTGCCTTACAGAATTATTTCCCAAGTCTCTGAGAACCACGGCCATGAAAAGCAGGGGAAAATAATAAGTTTTTGTCAGATAATGCCAATCAAAAAAAAAAAAAACCTGGGTTGGAACAGTCATGGATAAGACCGTCCGTGCAGATGGCCCATGGTCCTTGGTCAAAACTAAATATCCATATTTGATTTACTTGCAGATATTAAAGAAAGAAAACTGTGAGAGTGCCAATTGTAGGACTCAATAAAAGGGGTGTGTAAGATCTATTACAAATTAACAGAATTAAGTAAATGTAAAAAAAAATTGGAAAATAATATGGATAATCAGAGTAAAAATGAAGTAAGATGACGAAAGGGTATTATGCTGCATCATTCCTTAAAGCTCAAAGATGGTATGGCTTCCCTTTGAACATGTCAGGGATTAGAGAGCAGTGATTTTCACTCCTATGTATGAACTATAACTAAAGGCTGTACTTTAGTCACCTTAAGAGTTAAACTCATAGTTTCACATTTCTTTGCATTTGCTGTTTTTATTATTATTTACAACAAGGTTCATTGAGTGTCAAATATCCATTATAGATAGGGGCTGTAAAAGCACTGACAAAGTTTTAAATTGAGTCAAAATTCTCCCCCATTCACTGAGTTATTTATGAATTTATTGTAAAAGCACGAGCACAACGTAATTGGGAAATGTTTTTTTGCATTAAATCCTGCTTTGGCATTGAACATTTTTAAAAAGATTGTTCCAGGGTGGGGTGATAACTAAAGTGTCTACAGGTGAAAAATGTGTAAAGGGATCCAAGACACCAATCTGATGTCAAGAACCAGCAGCAGCAGAAGGCCTCCCTGCCGTGTTTTCCCCACACCACCAGAGGATGGGTGTGAAAGAAATGCGCTAGAAATACACAACAAAGACAAACTCCAGCTGCCAACTCTACAGCTTTGGAAAAAAGATGAACTTTGTAGAGCAGAATGGAACAGGAGGAGTGTACACTCTTTTAAATGGGGTCACAAATGTGAATTGCATTGTTTGTAGAAAATTAGGTCAGTTTAAATTGACTTTCTAGTATCCAGGATGGTATCAGCTCAATTAGTATATTACCTGTTTATAGTAAAAATCCGATGCATTAGTATAAATTAACTACTCACACAGAAGGCAATGCAAGTAATGCACCAGAAGAATTAAAACACAGATTGTGTTGCATTATCATCACAAACAAGATCCCTGGTAATAGTTTGTATTTTCCCAATGCATTAAGTTTTGTAATCAAAAGAAGCATTGGACACAGTGAGGGAACAAGCTGCGTCCCAGCTACAACTTGAAGATGTTTTCAAATGCTGCGAGTGGGTGCTGCTGCCTCCAGGTTGGGGGAATCGGCCTCTGCCTCACGCGGAAGAGCTCAAGTATCCGGGTGTCTTGTTCAGAAGTGGTGGGAAAAAGGAGCAGGAGGTGGACAGATGGACTGGAGCCCTGCTGTGATCTGTCAGGACCGGAGCCAAAAAGGGAACTCAAAATGTGCCAATGCATTTATGTTCTAACCCATAACTTTGGTTACAAGATGAAGATCATGACTAAAAGAACAAGGCCTCAGATACATGTGGCTGAAATTTGTTTTCGCTGTAGGATGTCTGCGAAAGTACTAAAACAGTAAACTTTTTGGGCCTTGAAGTGGAGAGAGCTGCTGGGAAGAAGGAAAAGTTTGCATTTCTCCTCCAGATCTTCTCGACCGCTGACCTCTTTGCCTTTTGAATGAGCAAAAGACAGGAAACTGGAGCCCATCTATATGAACAGTTTTAGTAGTAGCATAGATAACATTTTTAATAAAAATATATTTTTTACATATCGTTATGTCCTGAAATAAATAACAATTACTCCTGCAAGTAATTGTTAGTATACTGCATAATATTCAGTGGAGGAATAGGAAAAAATAGCTTAGTGAAGAACATTTCATATTACAAAAAGGTCTAAAGCATTAATGTGCCTCTTACTGTGTAGGTGTTTGTACTGCTTAATGGTGGCCCTGAAATATATGTGAGTAAAGAGAACAACATATATAAAGCTGAAAAAAGAAGTGGGGACAAAAAGTTTGTACTGCCTGTGTACTTAAATATTCCTATAACACACAACAAATATTTTGTGACCCCCAGGAGGACTCGAGCAGCGAGGCTCCAATCTGCTGACTCCGCCTTCCTCTGCTCCAGTTTCTTGTGACTGAAAGTAACTTTGATTTCTGTTTGTTTGTGTGCTCACCTTTAAGAAAGAAGCTTCTCCCTGGAACACTGGCTGCAGACCCGTAAATAACCTTTCAGTATTTTGTAATAAGATTTGCTGGGCGGAAAAAAAAAAGCATTAGATGGACAGCTTTGAGACTGGTACATGACTCATTAGGCCACGTACTGTTCAACCAATGAGACTTAAGAGACGCACCCTGCCTTCGTAAAGAACAAAAAAGATGAGACACAGATGCAGTATCAAAGTTCACCTCTTCATTTCCCTAAATAAAAACCGAGTGTGTCTATCATACATCAGAAGTTCCCCAAGCAGCAAAAAAGCACACGTTTGCACAATATCTTGAAAGCATTGCAAAAGCCTCAAAAGTTTGTCAGAGAAGAACAGTGAGAAAAGAGAATAATTAAGACCGAGGCATAAAGCAGGTATTTCAGAGGTTTAGTTGTGGGGAGTTTCAAAGCACAGGTAGGCTACAAAAAAAAAAAAAAAAAAAACAAGCACACTATTCATCCTATCAACTGAAATGTAAGGAAGCCCATTTCTGCCACTCTTAAAAAAATATCTCATTATAATGAGGTAGTTTTCTCCTAGCAATCACAACTCTACAAAACTTGATGAAATGCCAAGGTATTTTGATATGTCTATGAATATCTGTATCACATTTATTTTATTTCTGTCACACTATAACATGCAACTCAAAGCATAACCTTTGCTACAACTCATTGATTTGGAGTCCATGTTTTCTTTCATCACACCTGTGGAGCTTGAGTTTCATGTGCCACAGCTTGATTGAGACATTTGATAATATTACTTTGTTTTTTACTCCTGAGTAAAATGTTAACATTTAATATTATATGCTCTTCAATAAATACTTCATATCAGACACATGTTTCAAGCAAGATTTTTCTAATTATAGGAAGAAAGTGTGAGAACAACTTTTAATCTCGGGGCAGCTTTAGTTGGGTTTGTTCAAACTGAACTGCAACACAAGTGAACAATTGTTAAGTCATTTTATCATTAGGCAGTGTGATGTGATAGTGAGATAATGAAGTCCTGCTCCGCTGAACGCGACACAGATGGTCACAACACAGGCAGCACTAATTAATGTAGACTGTGTTGTGACAGTTGGTTTCTTCTTCAAGGCTTTTTCTACGTTATTAGGGATCCAGAAAAGATGAACGGCCAATTTAAAAAAAAAAAAAAAAAAAAAAAAAAAAATCAATACCTTTTAAAAGAATATGTGTTAAAGGATAAGGGAGACTTTTTTCATTTTTCAGTGTTGAACTTAATGAAAAGTTTGCTCATAATTTTATTTGATCCAGAGTACTAGATGTGAGAATAACATGAGGCAATATAGACCAACGCATGCATAAACAGCTCTTATTTACAAAGCAAGGTCCAAAATAATTGCTTAACTGTTCATTGTAAGAAAGAAGATTATTGTACGGATAAAATAAATTATGTTAACACTAAAGATCGAAGAAGCTTAAGTTCAATGCAGAGATTGCTGTGGTGATTGGGTTCCAAGCCCAAGGAAATGAGCAAACGAGCCATGCAAGGCATGGCTGGTCACCTGCTCCCAGCACTGAACTGTCCTGCAATCCTGCATTCCTGACTCGGTCAGCATCCTCAGAGGCACCAACGACAGCCTGGTGTGATGCACAGAAAAGAGTTCTTGGGGTGTGGGGGCAGGCTTGATGGGTCTGGCTTGGAATCTGTTAACTGTTTACACTACTGATTGTTGTTCTTGTCAATTTTATTTTATTTATTTATTTCAGCTGTTGTAGTTGAGTGAAGATGGTTATTTATTTTGCTGATCATTGCACAAAATATTTAGAAAACAGATGTTTTGCAAATATTACAGTGAAATTTGCTTTTCGGTCAAACATCTTATGCACTTAATTTTTTTTGTTCTGTGCATGAATCTTATTCTCTTTATAATTTAAAATAAATCTTTAAAGACTACAGGCGAGACTTGGGCTGACTGGTTGCAGGCATGAGGGGAGAGAGCAGAAGGCCGGCTGAGGAGAGAGAGGGGCACAGGGGACTAGGAAATAAATCTAACACTAGAACAATTAGATCTGAGAAGCAGAAGTAAACTAGAGTTAAAAGGAATAACTAGAGATCAGAAATAAACTACAATCAAAAGGACTGAACTAAAACAAAACAGAAAGAAGACTGATCTAATCAAAGAAAGAGACTAAGGAAGACAGAAAAAAACTAGAATCAATAAATCAAATAAATAAATAAATAAATTTAAAAAAATCAGCAGAACAAAAGATCCTAACAAGATCAAGGTTTTTTGAGACTCAGAAAAAAGTATATGTTTAAGTGTAATTATTGTTACATTTAAAGTGATTTTGTGAGGTTATGTTACAGGAGAAAAATATGATTTTCTTTCTCACGCTATTTTAAACATCCTTACTAGAGGTGCTCATAAGCGTGTGATGATATTTTCTTTCCAATGGTCAATTTTAAGCTATTCTACGAGGACAAAATATCCAACAGTAGCGATTTTAATGAGACACCAATATAGTACCTAGGGCCTGGTGAATACATTGTGCATGCCCTGACCCACAGGGACATTACTCTTCTGCTGCAACAACTCTCATAAAAACATCCAGAGAGTTTCAAATGATTCATGCACCAATATTTTGGCTTGCTGGCATTCCACTGAGGCTCCTTGACATGACCAATATATTCCCAAATTCTCTCTTCAATTCAGACACACATAAACACACACACCTAGAAATGTGTGTGTATATATATATATACACACACATTTCTAGGTGTG
>CAEGAE010030461.1:0-26725 GCA_903067095.1 Girardinus metallicus | reverse complement strand
TATATATATATATATATATGGAAAAAATTGAGTTCACTGCACTGAAACCATTAAAAACCTCCTGGTTATTCCACCAAATATTTATTTCTGAACTCTTCCTGAGTTAAAACATTAGTATTGTTGTTTCTAAATGAATATGATCTTGTTTTCTTTGCATTATTTGAGATCTGAAAGCACTGCATCTTTGTTGTTATTTTGACTGTTTCTCATTTTCTGCAAACAAATACTACATTTTTGCCTGGAATTTCTGAGACATGTTGTCAGTAGTTCATAGAATAAAATAACATTGTCTATTTTACTCAAACATATACCTATAAAAAGTTAAATAAGAGAAACTGATGATATTAAGTGATCTCATAATTTTTTATATACTGGAAGCAGGGCCAGCCTTAAGCAGATTTTTATATGGGGCCCTGCCCATACCAACATGTCAACACCAGATTCTTTATCATCATCTGTAATTAGCTTACATCATACCAGTTATATTATAGCTGATGATTTTAACCTTACATGAGTATCAATCTAACAAATAATAATTTGGATTTTGAAATGCATTGAATACTATATTTAAGTAAACAAATGTACTTAAACGGACAGACAGACAGATAAGCAGTTCAAATAAATCAATGAACAAAAATTAATTGATTTTTGTTGTTTTTTTACTTGAATATGCTAAAGTAGTGCCATTCTTAAGTCCAATTTTTAATACTCTAGGCTAGTCATGGTATGTGTGGCAGCCATCTTGACCGGATATACTTTTTTTTAGATTTTCTTATTTTCACATTCATTAAATCAGTATCTGGTGCTCAGTTCTACAAAGTGATGTTT
The DNA here is from genome assembly GCA_903067095.1 of Girardinus metallicus. Taxonomy (NCBI): domain Eukaryota; kingdom Metazoa; phylum Chordata; class Actinopteri; order Cyprinodontiformes; family Poeciliidae; genus Girardinus; species Girardinus metallicus. The sequence continues at coordinate 25,897 of CAEGAE010030461.1, read as the reverse complement.
TATTGTTGTCCTAGTTTAAATATTTTAATTTTCTGGTGTCTTTGTTGCATGTTTTTTATGGTTTATGACCTGAGTGTAGCAACTTGTGTTACAACTGACTGTATAAAAATGCCTTTTAAATATATGATTGGTTGATTGATGTTTTGGATAAGTTGTTCTATTTATAGTTGCTCTTGGTTCTGTGACTCGCTTGAGTACTTTTAGAGTCAGTACACAGGTGGTCGGTTCATCAGGCTGGTAAAGTCATCATTCCAATAGTCCTGCATATAATAGCCATTCTGAATCCTGACTGTATTCACTCATAAATAACCTACACAGACCACAGGTATTGAAAACAGAAGACCTCATCTATCAGGCCTATATGTTCAGCGCTCTCCCAGCATGAAAATAATCAAAAAATGCTAAATGGTCCAACAGTCGCTTGTGCTGTGTGTGAGCCTTTTGATTTCCCCAACCCAAGTCTCCTGATGGCTTCTCTGCAACATGAAACATGACACATCATCCATTATTCTGTACATGCGCCTTGCTATCTCAGCCCCGCTCCATATGGCCTCTGTTGTCTCCAGACACCCAAATCCCTCTCCTTATGCCATGGGCTGTTTTTGTGGGAACCGTTACATCGCTCCCTCTTCCTCAGAGGGAATGGGGTGACGATGATGAGCGATCACAGACAAAGCAGACTTTTAGCCTCAAAGTCTGACAGGATGTTCAACAATTGACCATATAACTGCTGTGCTGGCCCAATTGCTAATTCAAGCAATTTGACATTCTGGAGGCAACAATTATGAGTGATAAAAGGAATGAGAAGATAGAAGAATAGAGGACTTAAGGGGAAGTAGAAAAACATACAGCCACATATGCATATAAAAAATATCCAATATCAAATGCTTCTATCTACAAGCCTTAATACAAATCTTAAACATAACCTTCTATAAAATCAAACATAAAAAATCCAGTATAAAACATTTCCAACATAGATAAGGAATCTCTTAAATAAAATGTAAGTATTTGATGCAAATGCCTAGAATTTTAAGAGAAAGTAGTTTAACATGGCCTGATTTTTGTCTTGGTCTATTGTACATAACACTCACCCCTTTGGTATTATGGGGCTTCAAGCAAAATTTTATTGGAATGGTTTATGATACAAGTTTTTTTTTTTTTTTTTTACTTTTATAACACTATTTTCAATTAGGAATCATTTAAAACAAGTGCAACAAGCTTCATTTTAACTTCCTTCTTCTATGTAATTTAATGTCAGCACAGTGACCAATATCCTCACATCATGCCCGGAGTGATATGTGGTGGTGGCAGTATCATGCTGTGGGGATGTTGCTCATCCACAGGGTCAGGAAAGCTGCGCAGAGTTGATAGAAAGACTCTAGACAATTCTACAGGTAACCTATTGGAGACTGAAAAACATAAGAGACAGAAGGAAGAGGTTCACCTTTCAGGGGGACGGCTCACCTTAACACACAGCCACAGATGCAATGGAATAGCTTAGGAGATATATAACCTGACTGATATGTAATAGCAAAACTTGAAAATTGCTTTTTACTGACACTCTCTGTCCAAACGGAGGTTAAAATGTCAGTCTCTGTTTTTTATTATTGTTAATAAACCTTTATGTAACCAGATAAAAAATCCATTGAGATCCAGAGCTCTTTCCCAGGGGTGACCTGGCCAAGAAAGGCAGCAGCATATGTCAAAGCGGACAAGACAAATGGACAACAATAACAAAAACAAACATTAAGAATATATACAATTCAACCAATTTGAGAAATAAAGCACAGACTCTATCACACGTTATGTGCAAAGCTGGTAGAAACATAAGCCAAAAGACCTGGACTTGCAGCAAAAGGTGCTTCTACAAAGAATTCGCTCTGAATACATGAGCAGGCCACAGCTTTCATAACAAAGCTCTGAAGTCTTCATAGAACAGCTGTATTCATACTTATATTTGACACAATTGAACTTTCGTTACTTGATGATTTCTAAAGGAAAGATTACAGGAAAGACTGCTGAATACAAATGTACCCAACACTTTTTAGAAATGAAAAATGAAATTAAAAGTTTTCAGTTACAATGTCACAAAAATTGAAAAAGTTCCAGATGTATAAATACTGAAAGGCAATGATTCAGGCTATATTATGGATTAATTTGCCACATTAGTGTTCAAGAATACTGACTCAAGCTGAAACAAGCCGAAGAAGTTAAAATTTTTTTATAAAATATTAACAATACATTCTAAACACTGAACAGTAAATTATAGCTATTCATGAATAATGTTGAAATGTTTTTTTTTAAATCACATTATTGATTTTCTTTTTACTAAGTTCATTAGTAAATTATTTCACTTTCATTCACAGGCAAAAAAAAAAAATTAATTCAGAATCAAGTTTTTGAAAATGTTTTGAAATTTGTATTCTTCTTGAGTGTTCTTGGATGCCCCCTTCTGGCTGGAGGGTTTGTAACAAAAGCTACAATTTTATTTGGTTATAATGTCTGTCTTGGCACAGATGCCCCATTTGGAATTAAAATATAAATCAAGCAAGAAGTTTAATATTTATTTTGCTAAATAATTTGTTTAAAGAATGATGTTGACTAGTACACACAATAATGATTTTGCAGTAAAAATAATAATGATAGAATTACACTTAGTCCCAGAGAATATCATATTCAGATCAAAATTGTGGCAGGAATATTGCATTTCCTGGAGACAAATTCTAAAAAAAAAAATGAGCAAACAAAACTATTTTTTCCTATTTCGGTCTTCAAATGAAAGGCACACATGACAATCACAATACTTATAGTGCTCTTATTTTTGCTATTCACAACCCTTAAAAGCAAATGTAAAAGTAGGCCTGAGCTTCAAAAACATTGCAGATTTTTATGAAAAGTATTGTTTGAGATGTAGGGTGTTCCTGGGTGCCCCCTACTGGTCTGGATGCCTGTAGCAGCTTCATTTGTTTATGCCTTGGGCTTTTTCTGCCCGCCCAAACAACCAGATTGAAAACAAAGTTTTTACTAGAACATGTGACACTGATTTCTTTAATCTATATTTTAAATTTGCATCAAAAACTTGATAAAAGTCTGCTTCTTTCAGAATGATTTAGCAGCAAAACAAAGCAGAAGAGGAGAAAAGGGCCCACGATGTCTAAAAATGATTGAAGTCAGACCAAGATTCTGGGAGAAACGTTACCTCTCCTCAAGCTTCTCGTGTTACAGAAAAAGATCCAGAACAGGAAGTAAGCAGAGGATGGAAAACAAAGTGTTCCTTATTTTAGCCTATTAACGAAGCTTTGCATGAAAACCATCACACTCTTTTGACGTGGGGATCGGGTGTAACAGGACGGATGTCATAAGCTGTTGTCGACTCGCGTCCTCAAGAACGCCTTTGCTCTAGGTCTGCCACAGTGTGAGGGAACATGAGGGTGATGCTAAGTGAAATGCTCATTTTGCGTTTGTGATTACCGAGGCCCATGGGCGATATGCACTAATGTGAGCTAATGCAATAGATTACACAGTGCAGGCCCAGGGGAACAGACAGCAAACAGATGTGGTCTCCTCAAAAAGGAAGGAGGGGGTTGATGAAGGGGAGGGAGGGGGAATCAAAGTTTAAAATGTTCAGTGCGCTGAAGATTGTCTCTTGCAGTTTGTTGTTTACAGAATACACAGCAGGGATAAGTTTTGTCAGTCGTCTCCTTTTATAGAGAAAAGTCAACAATTGATGAAGAGGCTTTTTCCAAACTTATCACAGATTATTTTTCTTCCTTTTTCTTTTACAAGTGGTAATTCAATAAATAAATATAATATTCTCCTGCTGTGCTCGGTAACACATATGAGACACCAGCACTTTGGGCGTAGGCGTTACCATAATCTGTTACGTTTTTTTTCTTTTTCTTGCAATAAGATTTACTTTTCAGAATGAAGGCAGACATATGTATGTAAATATATATTCAGTATGCTTCACTTTGCCCCATTGCCCTGTAATTCTACTCTAAGCTTAGTCACTCTGTAGGATTTTTCAGCATACAACTGCACTGCAACTCTGCTCAAGAAACAGATCACCCAAGGCAACAATCTAGACTGAATAAATACTGCCCTCTGGTGGTCAAAGCAAGAAAGTAAAGGTTAAAGTGAATTGGAGACAAAAAACAAAATCATGAACAACATGAATTCAACAAGTTGAACCAACTCTCTTACAGTAAAGGAATGAAGTCAGAACTTTTCTTTAGGCTCTCTTTGGATCAAGTTAAAGACCAAAACAATGGAGTTGATTCTTATTTCACAGTAAACATTTAAATCAAACAGTACTTCTACATTGATTACTTTACATCAAAGATGCAAATGTTCACTTTGTTCCTTCTTGTAAATTAAACATTTTTGCAAAAATCAAGATTGCACTGTTGCTTGCAGAAAGAAGGTTTTGTGTACGAATCAGGAAGTCTCTGCTTGTACGAGTTCTCTCTGGGTACTTCAGTTTCCACATGACTGTTAATTAGTCTCTCTATATTGTCCTTAGATGTGAGCAGTTTGTGCGCATGGTTGTTTGTCCCTGTGATGGACTGATGTCCTGTCCTAGATGTTCCCTGCCTCTTGGCCAATGACCACTGGAGATAGACACAAGCTCCCCCTCAACCTTGCAAGATCCATTTATCAAATTATTTTCAACTTTGGTAGTCAGGTTTCATGGTAAAGAAACCAAGACATCTATGTGACAGCTCCTTTCAGGGGAGTCAGAGAAACATCCAGAACAAAAATAAGATTTATTTATAGCTCAAACACATTCGGCAGAGTAGTATATTTCAAGTGTCAGTTTCTATATTGTTAAAAAAATGAATGCATAATTGTGGGCCTATGGAAAAGCAAGTTCAGGTACTGGACAGTAAATATTTTGCATGAATTACAGTTAAAGTTAACACACAGCAGCTTTGCCGAGATGGTTGCTTTAAAACCACTTTGTTGGCTCTGGTTTCTCATCGTTTTCTTAATACTACTTCATATATTTTCTGTTAGTACAGGCGAATTGGCTGGCCAACAAACAGAGATACCATGGTAGCTAAAGCAGATGCTGGTACTTTTGGCAGCGTGAGCAGGAGCCAAATCCAAGTGGAAAATTAGGATCTCCATAAGGCTAATGAGCAGAGGAAAGTATGAAATACTCTGGATTTGAAAAACCACATACGCAGATGACAAGGTTCACTGACTGAAAACCTCAAACAGGAGCTCAAGCAACATGGGTTCACATTAACCTTTTTTTAATAGTTAATGTGAGATTTAATCATCTGTAAATCCTCCTATGGTGGCAAATTACCCTTGTTGCTTAATTATGCTTTTCTACCACTTTTTCTTCCCACCATATTTTCCATTAATACGCAGGAATACAATTTTTGGAACCGCTAGCTTCTTCAACAATGACATTTTGGACACTTACATTAAACATTTCCTTACTAAACATCCTTTTTATTGGCCTTGTATAATGTTTTAATTATCTGGGGAAATAAACTGTTTCATAAGCTGGAAGATAAGGGTAAGGGACTAAGATCACTGTAGATAGGAATAGCAAGAGTAAATTTACACTAGAAAACTCAAAACTCTAGAAGAAAGAATTGGAAATGTTCAACTTATGAAACTCAGAACTTTCCAAGTTTTTTCTAGCCAATTCATGAGAGCAATCTCAACATTTCTGATAATTTTCTAGCTAACCTTTGATAGAAATTTACTCCTACAATGGCATGTTAAGGCCATTGTAAGGACTTCCCTTTGTAAATGGGATTACCAAAATAAATTAACAGTTTGAATATATTCTAATTTCCTGAGATGCACCAGTTTAGGAGAATGCATAAAACTGGTGACTGGTTAAAAAAAGAAAAAAAAAAAAAAAAAAACTTTGCTGCAAGTTTATCCTATGAATGAATGTAAAGCTCAAAGACTGCTACTCAAAAGTATCTGAAGAGAAAATGAAAGGCCAGACAGAGAAGGAAAACCTTGACAAGTTCTTTGCCTCTCATTTTTATTACTGAAATGTCATACAAATCTCAAAACAATAGTATCAATTTTACATGAAGCTTACATGCAAGCCAAATACAAAAACCCACATTTATCTCAGGCATTTCAATGCAACAGAAACACAAAATTACACAAGCGACGCCAGAGCATCGAGTAAAGCAGTTAACCTGAGACTCTTTTCTTCACAGTTCACATTTAATTGAATCATTAATCAAAACAGCTGTTTTTAGGATGTTGTTTTTCGCAGGCACACACATAAAAGGTCAGTTGAAACTACACACTTTCAAGACAGTGTGCACCATTCAAATGACAAGGTTTGATCATTTTATTACAAACCGAACCACGGTTTGCAGCTGATGGATCCAAGGCACTAGAGGTTAATGATTAAATGTACCCTTTTAAAAGAATCTTGTAACTAAAGTATTTTCTGCTTGAAGCATATGAAGTTAATCCACAACCAAAAATGTAGATGTAGTTGTGTGTCACAGTGTGTTATGTGTGGTTTTTGATGATTTCTGAAATACTCCATTTATCAAGGTACACAAGCTCAGTTGACATTATAGCAAAGGCAGCTTTAAAAATCACTAAGTGTACAAAGAGCAGCATGAGGTAGAGCATCCAGAGGAAACAGTTTCTGTGGCCTGCTTGTAATCTAATGGGCCAAGGCCATCAAACTTCTCACTCTGCGGTGCTTTGGAAGAGACAAAAACAAAATTGTTTAATTGCTGCCTGAAGGCAAATGGAGCCGCCATTTTCACAAACCCTGTCTCACGTACAGGCAGATTACATCTAATTTTACACACTGCTTTTATTGTTACATAACCTGATAATTAAAGATTAGTGTGGGTAGAATATGACTTTAGATAAATGTTTAAATTGATAGCAATATCCCAGTGTACACCAAGTGGAGAGATATCTGTGCGCTTATCCCGCTTGGATAAGAAAATAACTGTATAATGAAATTCTCAGCCCCTGAAATATCCAAACACAAATTTTCTTCTATTGAATCTACATTAAATTAAAGGCAACAAAGGCACAGTCTGAGCACAGTCTCTTTTTATAAATGCAGAAATTAAATACTTTTTCCATAAAGTTTTCCGAAATAAGGTAGCAGCTCTGTTCACATCTAGAAAAAGGGAAACAAAATTATATTGCGGATAACAAGTTTCAATCCAGTGAAGGACAACAATAAAAAGCAAGAAAAAAAAAAAGGTTTGAAGTTCAAAACAAATTTGTTGCACATATTTTCCAGTGATTTACCTTGGTGCTTTTTACTTTAGGAGTTCTTGTCAGTGGTCCCATAGCGCTGGTGTGGGAAAGAGGTTGACGGGTCTCTCCTTGGAAGGCTGGGTAGGCTTGGTAAGGGTTGGTACAGTACAGTTCTGGCCCCTGAGCAAGAATAGTTAGTATTAGTTCTTCAAATTGTGGATTATGCATATATACACACACACTGAAGTTTAATTTCAGTAAAAATGTACAAAGTTTCCCTCTTAGTGTACAAATTTAATACATACCAACTCTGGGGTTGGCCAGTCCACTGTGACTGGGGTGTGTTGGTGTGCTGTGGTAGAGGGATGCCAGGTCATTTGGTGTGTAGTGCAGAAAGTTCATCATGTTCCACTCCGACTCCAAACTTCCCCCCAGAGGTACAGACCCGGTTTTTATTGGATACAGGGCCTCGGCAGACGAGGATGGGCCTGGCCCCTGCGATGTGTTTCTTCCTGGAAGCAGCAGCCTACTGGGTCCGTCTAGTGGTGGTGGTCTAAAAGACGCTTTCTTGACAGTCTCAATTGCTCTGTTTGTTGGAACAGAAAGCTTCAATCTCTTGCCAGACGGGTCACCAAAATCCACTTGGGGGAGGCTCCCAAATCTGCTCGACAAACACAGGCGTGCAGCATCCGAGTGCCAAAGGGTGCTGCTCCTTGATGGGTAGCTCCTCTCGCTTACTCCCACTCTGTCCAGCGGAGCTGTCCTGTCCGCTACATACTTACTGCCTGCGTTGGTTTTCCTCGTTACCTCTGTGTACCTGGCAGATTCCTGGTTGGGATGGGACTCAGCATTTTGTCGATAAGGTTGAAACCCCGGCGTGACGTCTCGGCCTGCTGCAGGGACCGGTGAGCACTTTGGGCCGTGAGGCTGGTTTACTTGGAGACCTTCTGGAGGTTTGGAGGGTTGTGGAAGCGGGGATTTGGTCCGGCGAGGATGGCGTCTGTCAGTCACCTGGAGAGGAGTAACGTCTTTCCCCTCCAGAGCAGGGGGGCAACCTGTATAACGTCTTAATTTCACATTGCCTCCATATTCGTTCTTTTTGGTGTTATCTGATTTGTCTTTATGTATCAACCTTTTGTGCATTATCAGGACCTCAGGGTAAAGGGTTTTATATGTGCAAAATGAGCATGAATTTGGTGTCAATGCACATCTGGCTTCAGCAGCTATAGAAACAGACACTTTCAACGATAGATTTAATGGGGCCTCAGAGTTCTCGTTCCTTTCCTCCTTTTCCTTTTTCAGGTTAACTGCTAGTGGTTGCTCTACTTGTACATCATTGCGTTCTGCGTTTAGTTGCACAATATGCTTGTCTGGTTTGATGTCCACGCTGTCAAATCTAACCTCATGTGTTCCCTTTGCTTTTGAATCCCAGAGTTTAGGTCTGCTTGGGGCATCAGGAGAAGGTAGTAAAGGTACAGATCTGCTGGAGGTTTCCCCATGTCGTTTGTCTTTGTGGCGATGTTCATAGTGGTATTTTAGTGAAGTCTTCTGAGCGGCTGCGTAGTTGCAATAAACGCATTTATAGGGTTTCTCACCTGGAAAATATGCAAATTAAATCGCTTTAGCTTGATTGCAGGAACCTCAGATTAATTGTAAAATCATGCCTTTTTGCATGCAACATAATAGGATGATTTGTCACAAATTCAGATACATTTTATTGGGATTTTAGGAAAGAGACCCTTACAAATAGATCATAATTGCCAAGCGGTAGAAAAATGTTTAAAATTTGTTTTTTTATAAATAACATATTCATAGGTCAGGCCTACATTTATATTCAGCTCCCTTTAAAAGTAAATGGGCCACATTTACTTTTATAAAAACTTGATAAAGTTTTTATAAAAGTATAAAATCAAGCCTTAAAACTTAAAGTTTTAAGGCTTGATAAAGTCTGTGTTTATTTATTGAAGGCCTTAGGCACTTGTTAGAGAAAAAATAGCTTTGTGAAAAAACAGACAGTTTGGGATAAACCAGTAGAGAAGTTTAAAGTAGGATTTGGTTATAAACAATGTCACAAACTGTGAATATTTGATAAAGCTCTGTTCAATCCAACTATGAAGGAGAAAGTATTGCCAAGCTGCAAACTTGTAAAGATATGGCCATCCATCTAAACTGACCAACTGGGAAAGGAGAGCATTTATCAGAGAAGAGATATCAAGAGACCCATGACAACTATGAAGGAGCTTCAGAGACCCTTAGCTCAGGTGATAGAACAGGACAATAGGACAACAATTAGTTATGAAATCTCCAAATCTGGCCACTATGAAAGAGCAGCAAGAACAAAATCATTGTTTGCAGGGACTACAGGAGACACAGCAAATGTGAGGATGTGCTCTTGACACTTGAGACCAGTGTAAAAATTCAAAATGCCATGTCGTGGAGATATTTATCTTCAGTAAAGACAGAAAAGATGCTCAAAGTTAATGGTAAATTAACAGGTAAATCCTTGCAGAAAGACAGTAGCAGGCTGCGAAAGTCTTCAGACTGGGACAAAGGTTCACTTTCTAGCAGGATAAAGACCATAAACAAACTGGTGTTCATCACTTCTGACTGAGCTATTGTGCAAAGCAGAATGGGCAAAATATTTCTGTATCAAAGCTGCAAAGCTGATAAGAGACATGCACCAAAAACTGCCAGGTATAGCTACACCAAAAGTATTGCCTCAGGGATGCTAAAAAAAAATGCATGCCACAGAATCTTCTTTCTAAAAAAAAAAAACAATGTATCATTTTTATCAATGTTTTCTGTTACACTCTCATAAACTTTCATTAAAAACCTTTAAACTTTTACAAGTTTGTGGTTGTGACATTACAAAATGTGGAAAATTTTAAGATGTATCAATGCTATTTTAAGGTTACAAATTAGAGCAAAAGAGATATATAAATACCTGTGTGAGTTCTCATGTGAACTGTGAGGTAATAACTCGATCGGAATGATTTGCCACAGTAGCTGCATTCTTTGGACCTGTATTTTGATCGATCAAGACCATCCTCACCTGAAAGGAATATATGACAAAAAAAGGTTAGGTGTAATTACCCATCTTGTCAGCAGATGGGGCACTTGGTAGCAGCCTAAACAGAGCTCCGGTTTTACCTGAATTCAAGTTTTCCTCCAAAGCCTCCTCGTGTGCTTCCTCTGCCGGGTCCTGTAAGACCGTTCTTGGCGTTTTCACATCAGCAGAAGTTGGACTATCTTCGCCACCTCTCTCACGCTTGTGGACCCTGGAGTGGAGAACCAACTGGTGATAGGTCCTGAATGTTTTGTGACACTCCTCACAAGTGGTTGGCCTCACTTTGTCCTTATGTTTTTGCATGAGTGACCTCCGCGGTGGATTGGAGGTTTCAGTAGCAGACTGTGGCCGAGACCGCAGTTCTTTCATAGTTTTGTCTCCTTGACCTTCTGACCATATAACACTCATCTCTTCTTTATCAGAGCCACAGTCTTCATTGTCTGTGCTGAGTTCCTGACCGATATCTTTAGTATTATTAGGACCAACTGCTATCTTGCCCTTTGTCGCAAGCTGCCAGGCCTGATATGTAGTAAAGGGATCCAGCTGGGGAATCCACTTAGATGATCTTGCGTTGTTTAAACTGTTATTTTCCGAGGCAGGCTGCAGGTTGAGACTACATAAAAAAGTTTCCTGTTTGTGGGACTCAGTAGCACCATCAATCTTCTCCTTGCCTTCATCTTTACCTAGCTCCACTTCTCGGTTGTGAACCTTACTATGTTCGGCCAAACTGTCATGATCAGGGAAGAAAAACCCACAAACCATGCACATTTTGTAAACAGACAGGACAGGCTCCAAGGACGGCTCCTGGATGATGCCATTAATGGTGAATGGGGCCTCCTGATCCAGAACAGCCCTGCTCTTTGGTCCCGGTTTCACATGCATCTTCATGTGATTTTTCAAAAACCAGGACTCTCTGAACCGCCGTCCACAAATGTTGCAACAGTACGAAAAGTAGTCCTTGTGCTTCCTCATGTGGGTCTCCAGTTCGCTGGCATCGTGTGCCACCTGACCGCAAACAATGCAGCTGGGAGCTGCCGCCTCCTCCTGCACAGGCAGGACACTGGGTTTGGGCCGGGACCTCTCCCCGGGAACCCTGAACTCGGCATCGACCCGCAGCACCGCGGGTTCGTAGAACGTAGTGGGGTGATGTGTGAGCACGTGTGGGCCGAGCTCATCCTGATGCATGAAAACCTGATCGCAAAACATGCAGGATAGCTGGACACTGTCTTCGGACTGTAACACAGCCTTCGCAGTGCAAGCACTCTGTGGTGTCATACTGCAGCCAGGCCCTGGGATTCCTGCATTGTTACTAATCAGGATATCTTGGAGAAGACCATCTGGGCTGTCCACAAACGGCAGTAAAGAGTGAGTTGGCATTTTCCTCTGAGGCTCAGCACACAGTCCAGAGAAAGAACCTAAAAAAAATTAAGATTTGGTTAATTTCGTAACAAGATTGGCCCATTCATTGCCCTATAATCAACTTTAAATATATAGGAACAACCTTCTAATACTGAAAACAGGAAATGTATCTGTTTTAAGCAATCAACTACACAGACAACTCATTTCCTCTCTGTACAGACCACTGATAAAAACTAAATGTTTCTTTATGTCACAGCAGACATACCCCTAACCAGAAAAACTAACCTTAGTGTCTGAAAACAACATCAAGCACCACATTAAGCTGAAAGACTCAGTGTTAACATACAATGTAGCCTAAATCTCAGGAAACTGTTTGGTTAACCAATTAGCTTACAGCTGTTAATACTAAAAATATGAATATTTATCACCAGTTTATTCTCTTTTTTTATTATTTCTCATGATCATGTAATTTGTTTCCTGTTTTAATCACATATTATGTGGATTTCCTTATTTTGAATTCCTAAATGATGAAAACAAGCAACACAAAGAGGCTTTTTCTGACTCATATGGGACAGTCCGCTAATGTACAACATTAAAATCCTTTGTTTCTTTTACAGCATGTATATGGAGGTCCAGTGTCTGAAGAAGTTCCTATTATTGCTCTGACTGGTTGATATGTGGAGTAACTGTAAACCAGTAAATGTAAACCATTTTGTACATATAAAAAACAGATATGACTAAATTTCTTATGGGCTTTCCAATAATATGACATTTTTTGAATAACTAGAATATTTCAATACCAGTAGGTGCTGGTATTTTCCCCTATCTCTGTCTTGTCAGTTACAGATTCCTAAGATGACAGTAGACAACAGAACGCAGAAAAAGCATGTGAATCTTAAACTATTTCAATCTTTCTTCTAGATGCTGCAAATTAGCTAAAAGGTTGTTCTGAAGAGCAGCAAACCAAGAAAGCCAAATACTTACTAAATGCAACTACTGCACAGGATAATCTCTCACTGCTTTGTTTTTTATGCAAAGAAGTAGGAGATGAGAGATAAAAAATAAAAGTTAACCAAGCAATCACAGTAACAAATTATAAATCTGAAATTTAAAGTGAGGATTTCCACTAAAACTGATCAGTGGGGGAAAAAGGACCCGACTGTTTCATAAAATATGTGAAATTTAAAACTTTTTTGGCTGAATGTTTCCACTTCCTATTTTTAACAGGTTATGATAAATGCTATTTTAGGAGTTTATTATTTATTTTTTCAGCTTATGTCTTTTTACTCAATATTTTTGAAAAGTTATTTTAATTTAAAAAAATGTTTTAAGATTACATTTAGTGGCAGAGCAATCTCAAAGACACTTTAAAATCTAACTTTTGCCATAATAACTTTAAGTGCTAGATAGCTTAGCATTTTCTTAGTTTATCAATTAATTTTGTTCAGTTTGTATACAATGCACTGAAAAAAGCAAATCCAAATATATATTTTTTTTCCGATTAAAAACATACTTTGTAAGGCAGAACCTAAATCTAAAATTATGACTACAATTTAGCAAATTAAAAAGTTTGTTGTTAAAACATAAAAGTTTAGTGGTCTACAACTTGACTACGAATTATTAAATTAGGACTAAAGCTAAATTACATTTTAATCAAAAGACTGACAAATTAAATGTGTGATCATGATAAAACAATTTTAATTTAAATGTTTTATTGCTCCTGCTAGCTAAACCTAATGTAGGAACTTACATAAAAATGAATCATTATTTAAGAGGAAATGGGATTAACAGGAAAATCACAACTCTGTTTAAGGTCAAATCCAAACTAAATCCAATCTAAACGATATTTAATATTTTTTGACTTGAAGTTTATAACTTAACGTTATGCCACTTTATCCAGTTGACCTCTGGCTATACTTTCGATAACAAGCAGGACCTTGAGCGTTTTTGTTAGTTTCTTCTGCTTTTTTTTTAAGTACACGCAGGCTTTCCTGTTAGTCACCTTGTTATTCAAGAAAGCACAGATGTGGTCTAAGAGGGACCCTCAACTTTTATCGAGTCGCGAGGGGGAGATGCTACAAGTAGCAGTTAACTTTTATACAGCTCAAACAAAAATAAAATGTTTTATTTTAACAGTCTGGCTATTACGCTTCTATGTGTGCATTATAAGTCAAACACGAGGAGTTCATTTGGCTTCTTAAAAGCCACACAGTTTTGTGTCACAATTTAACTTCAATAAACACAACAACAACAAAGAATTCAGTTCAAAAGCGACGACAACGCTCATGTCATGGCAACATTAAACCGTTTGTTCTAAAACTTGAACCACAACAACACGCTAAGGTCACCGACATAATTTATGAACCCGTCGTGTTAAGTAATTTTGAGCATACCAGAAACAGTTAGGAAACATTTTCTCCCCACTTTCTTGTCTGCTGTTCACGACTTGCGAGCAAACTGTAGAAACTCACCAAACAATACCTACCAAGTCCGAATTTCCGGATTAGTATTAACTATAGTGATATACTACGAGTGAAAAGGAAGGAGTGAGACGCCACGCTGCTTTTTTTTTGCTGCTGCTGTTTGTGTCGGGTAGCTTCTTCATTTCACGTAGCGCCCTCTCTCTCTCTCTCTCTTTCTGTATGTGTGAGTGTGCTGGTGGACGGCTCACCTAATCAATTGTTTGAATGTGAATCATATTTGTTCTACTTGGCGAGTCCTCCTCACTGCGTGCAGCTGTTGAGTTCTGAGGCGCGTGCGCTGTGCCACTCTGTCTCGAGGTAGAGGAGTGGGGGGAGATAGAGCGCGTGCACGGCGTCAACCCCCTTCCCCATAAAAGAAGAAAAAAAAAAATCCCACACGACAGTCACGTGGTCATGAATGACAGAAAAATGACACATTGTAAAAAACACACTTAAAAACTTGGGAGTAGTTTTCTCTTTGTTATAATATTAATCCCTATAAAACATTTCTCTAATAATGGCGCAGGTAAGATTTAATAATTTATTTCAGATTGTTTTCCAAAACTCACTGTAACAGTTACACTTCTATACAGTGACGTCCATGAGCTCTGCATTGCTTACTGCTTTGACTTTGTATGCTGCTAAGGCGTCCCGTTTTTAAAATGAAAAAAGGGGTAAATTGTCACAATAAAGTGAATTAGTGTGCTGACACGAGGCTACGTGACACTTTGAGGTGTAACTCACCTAAACTGTAGTCCTTTCCTCCATTTTCACGTCATGCATCAGCTACCATGTGGAGGTGGGGGAGGGGTTCCTTAAACCTTTCACTGTTACATGAGGTTTCTTTTTCTTTCTTTCTTTTTTTATAATGCAGATGCAGAAGCAGGTTGGCTGAGTTGTGGGAAATTTCATGTTCTTCCTATTTCATCAGTCGAACGCACCCAAAGGAGATCAGTTACAAATAGACTTTAATGTGATTCTATACAAAGAAATATACTTCCTTACATGATGGGCATGATAAAAGATGATTTTCTGATGAAAAAGCATTAAAATATATCAATACCAGACATATTAAAAACACAGAGAAATCACTATTGCAACACAGATGTTTTGAGATAAAGAAGATCACATGCAGCCTAAAATCTGCCCCTCCTCCACCTCTAAAAAAACTTTCCAAAGAAGACATTGATGCTAACTCAACATCTTTCAGTCAATGGAGATATTCAGTAGACTTTAGTGTAAACTCATTATGGAGACACCCTCTCCCTCCCCCGAAAGGAGAGAAAAAAGAGAAAAACTTTTATCTGTAACCACTCCCCAGTGGGACATGGAACAAAGACTCCATTTGGCAAAACTATCTGAGGATTGTTAGCTCTTAAACTGCCTCCTGTTTTGCCAAGATATATTAAAAGATGTTTGGAGTTTCTTTGTTGCTACCTTACAGGTTGGGGCGATGCTGTGTCAACTAGGTAGTGAAAACATGGGTAGGTGTGCAGGTCTGGGAAAACGGTGTCATCAAAATGTGCAACTGAAAAATAAGCATGTGAAAAGATTAACAAAAAAGAAAATAAATAAATAAAATAGAAAACAAAACAAAAAAAAGACAAATATACACATATATAAAAACTTTTAAAATTATTTTATTCATTAAAAGTGAAAAAAACCTCTTCATTGCAGTAAAAGTACAAGTGTGCCTCATTGTTAAATCATGAATTAACTTTGACTAACCACATTTTTTGAAAAGCTGAATTCAATTTCACTTGCCCCGCCCAGGTTTGGTTACTGTCTGGCTTGTTGTATCAAGAAGTCCCTTAATTAAAACCTGTCTGACAACATGACGTTGACTGAAAGCTCTCAAAAAGCCGCTTACCATGTTCTGATCGGAAGAAATTACAGAAAAGATGAGTCCATCAGTTTAGAGTGGGCAACAAAAGTCATCTCTGAACTTTTGTGGCTCCAGCAAATTACAGTCAGAATTAATGTAAACAAACTGACAAAACATTTTGCTAAACCTTCCTAGGAATAAATTACTCCAGGACCACAATAATGGATGATTCAAGAAGTGAAGAATGCAACGCCACCAATCGATTTGCCTCAGTTCAGGTCAGGACTTGCATAACTTGAAATATTTGATGAAACTGTGAATTTTGCTGCAGAATGGAGAATGTCAGCGAGTTTGTGAATTTAAACCCGAACACACTAACAATAAATCCCCTCTGATTGGTTAAAATAACAAATAAACATAAACAAGAGGAAGATTTGTAGGGAGTAAAATCTCAAAAATAAAGCCAATTGATCAGTCAGGCTGTTCATACTGAAAATGATTGAATATGACTGAATTAAAACAATTCTGCAAAGATGAATGGGTCAAAATTCCTCCACAGTGATGCAAAAGGCTCAGTCAGAGTTTCTGCCATAAAGAGTGGCAAAATTAGATATTAGATTGAACAGGAAATTCATTTTTCGCATGTTACCAGGTTGCTTTAGATATACATATATTTTTAAGTAAACAAAATTGTTATATAAATACTGCTCTTTGTATATACTCAGCACTTCTCTAAAAAAAGCTACATTTTAAAAGTTGTTATATTTGGAAGAGTTTTTTATAAAGAAAATGTAAATGAGCAAACATTTTTCACTGTACGTTCCAAAGCATCAATGACTTTTTGGAGGGTTTTTTAAGTGCGTTCTCCTCAATCTCAATCTCAAATCAGTCTAAAGCAGAAGCTCTAAAATAATAGTTCAGAAGACTGACTCACTCTGTCTCTGAGTCAAATTAAAATATCTTCCTACCCCCTGCAATGCTGTGATTCAGTTTTTAGTATTTTTTTTTCTTCCTCACCCCAAGATCCTGTTACACAAACAAGTCTAGTATGTTAATCAAAGGCACCGCATGCGACACGTCGAGGCCTCCCGCTCATTTCCTATTGTTCTGTGGCCACAAAGGCTCTGAGAAAAGCTATCAATCTAAAGCAGCAGTGTGATCCCTCAGGACTGCAAAAATGCCAAAAGATTTGCTTTGCAAATCATTTAAAGGCAATTTAGTTACAATTGGGTATAGTTTGTTTTTAGCTGTGAAGGAATAGGAATTTATTGATTTACTGCAGCTGTTTAGTTAAAATTAATCCCCCTGTGTTGGTAATGACATCAACAAGTGGCAAACAGTGTTTACTTTTAACTGATTGGATTACCTTTGTGTTTGTGCGGGACATTTCACCAAAGCCATGCTTCCCTACTGTGTTTCTTAAAAGTACACGTGTGCATTGAGCATCATATTGCAGTTAGCAACATTTCAGCTTGACATAAACGGACTGCTCAAATGAATGATTATGCATTCAGTGGACACCCACCCTGTTTGGGATTGGACCCGCGAATGGGGAATGGCTTGTTTTTGTCTTGGCGTGTCAGGAGCAGCTGACTGCATTGTTCTCCTCCAGATTCGCAGCCTGGCTTCTTTCATAATCCTGGTGCCGCTTCTGAAGGACTCTGATAATATGTAATCTCCTTTCTCACCCCTGGCCCAGTGATGTTGATTCAAAGCTACCAGGCTGTGGAGTTACTGGTCAGAAAAAGAAGAGAAATTTAAGCAGACATAAAAAGCGCTCCTTCATTTAGAAGTTCAAGTTTTAAACATTTCCTCTCTTTCAAATGTCTAAAAGAGGTTAGGAAGGAAGGTATCTATGTTGTACTGCAAGAGCCCTGCTGTCTTTTTCTCTTTTGGCATTTAGACTTTTTATTTTTTTTTACTTTTTCTGTGCCACTGTGACCTCTCAGAAAGTCAATGTGGAAGTTACACAGAAAACAAATGACAGAGAAAGCAAATAGCAACTTTGATGGAAAGGCTTTAAGTTGCAAACAGTGCTTTATACAAAAAAAAATGCTTATTTTAGTCAAATAGTTGACTTGTTTTCTTTAAAACAAACATTTAAAAGGCAAAGTAATACTTATAAATAAAATACAGTGGTGTTATTTGAATATTTCTTTGAATATGTCAGAGTGCAAGCACCACACCTGAATTCAGACATGCCAAACAGCCCCAGGTAAACAAGTTAAACCTGTAATCCTCAGGCAGAGTCCTAGAGCTCCATATAATTATATGAACAACAGACCATCTCAGAATGTGAAGTATCAGCAAAGCACCATATAGTATTGGCAGACAGCACTTTGTAAAAGTCCTAATCCAGCCCATAATTCTCAAAAAATTGCATCTAAGCACTTGACTTTACTTTGAAGGGATTTTGAGTTATTATTATTATTATTATACTACGGAACATTTGGAAAGTATTCAGTGCTTCACTTTTCCTGCATTTTTGTGTGTTACAGCCTTATTCCATATTCTATTAAATTAATCTCAAGGCAAAATTTTGCACACAAATACCTTGTTATGACAATGTGGAAAAAGGTTTTTGAGTGTTTGCAGATTTATTAAAAATAGAACACCAAGAAATCACAAAAAAAAATCCAAATTGTCATAATGCAGTATTTGTGTGAAGAATTGTGAATAATTTAATCCTATTTGCAGTAAGGCTGTAACATAACAAAACATAGAAAAGTGTGAATACTTTCCAGACGCACTGTTTACATATGTACTTGTATGCCTCAAAAACAGCAGCATTTTAGAAGTTCAAAATAGCAATCATTCATAGATTCTAACCACAGACAGTTCCTGTTCCTCCAGCAGCTGGAAGCAACAACTGAAAGATATGATCAGAGTATAAATATGAGTGAGAATATTAGTATGTCTTCCTAACACACACTGAATGGAACTGCGACTTCTCTCTCAGTTAGCGGAAAGAGCTGTGTTTGAAAACACTTGCAGTACCTTGCAATAGTATTCACCCGCTGAACGTTTTCACATTTTGTCAGTTAAGATGCAAAAATATACAATATACAGTATTTTCTTGGGATTTGACATGTTCAGATAGCAAAGGGAATGCATGATAATGAAGTGCAATTTTATTCCACTCCTTAATGTAACTCTTTGTAGAAACATCTCTCACTGCAGTTACAGCTGCAGGTCTGTGGAGGATATCTCTGACACCTTTGCAAATCTAGATACTGGAAACATTGCTTATTTTTCTCATCAAAGCGGAGTGGGTAGAGAGTGTTTTTTGATTATCAGTTTTAATGTTTTACCAAGATTAAACTCTTGGTATCACAAGGATGTGTAGCTCTGACTGTATTTTTGGGGGTGTCTTTTGCAGTCTTTTGCATCCAGGATTTTGATGTATTTTATCATTTGTCTTATCATCAGATATGATTAGCTTCCATTTATTGCTGAAGAAAAGCTTCACAACAGCATAATTGTGGCACCACCATGTTTCGCCATGGGTTTGGTGAAATCATTCAAAGATTCTTACCACAGACAGTTCCTGTTCCTCCAGTAGCTGGAGGAACAGGAACTCCAGCTTGTTTAGGTCACAGCTTGTCACTACGTCACAGATATTTAGGTGTTTGTGACGTAGTGTTTGTATTCTACCTCACGTAACATTTTGTAGACCAAAACATCTCGTCTGACCTGAACATCTTTTTCCACATGTCAGCTATCACCTTTTACTTTGCATGTGACAAACTTCTTGTGTCTTTCTTCTAAAAATGCAGAAATCTTGCCATGGTCTTCATGGTTGCTTGGATGAGTAATGGTCTTCTGTTTATTTAGAAGGACAATGGCTTTGTAGGTTTGTCTCTGACATGCTGTGTTTCAAACCAAATCCTGACTTTAACTTTGACGTCTTTATTCCTGACCTGTCTGGAGTGTTCCTGTCTCCATGATGGTAATTGTTCACCAGTGTTCTCCAACAAACCTCTGGGGCTTCAAATCTCAATTGAGGCTAAATTACACACAGGTGTTTACTAATTAGATGACTGCTGAGGGGAATTGGATGCATTCTATTCCATTCTGGGTGGTGTGGATCAGTGGAAGAAAAGTGTCTTAAATTTGGAAAGTTATAGATTTGACTTCAACTTCCCCAATGTAAATCTGCCCTTGGACAAGGCACTTAACGCCAACTTAACCCCGAGTTCAGCCCACTCTGCAAAAACACATAATTTTACCAAGTATTTTTGGTCTAGTTTTGAGTGTAAATATCTTATTTCAAGTGTATTAACTTACAAGTAGCTTTTCAGAAGATATATGAGCTTGTTTAAGTCAATAATTTCTTAATTATTATTAACTAATTATCAACAATAATTGATAATAATTATCAATTAATAATTAATTGTTATAATTAATAATAAATTATAATAATTAAGTCAATAATTATCATTGAGTTAATAAGTAGAGTAGTTAGAGTAGTTAATCTGTCAGCTTAACGTCTACTACAAAAAAGTAGTAGTTAAGATGGCAGATTATTTCACTTATAACAAGACATTTTTCCCATGCTATAAGTGAAATAATCTGTCAGTGGAACTAACACAATTATTGACTTAAAACAAGTTCCTACATCTTCTGAAAAGTTACTTTCAAGTTATTTTTAAATGTACTAAGATATTTGCACTAGAAACCAGACCAAAATTACTTGGTAACATTTTGTGTTTTTGCAGTGCATTTACCATTTAGGGCAGAAAAAGTCGCACACTTTTTTTTTTTTTTCACAATTATGCAAAGCAGTAAGCCACAAAAATCCCAATAAAATACATAAATATTTGTGGCGGTAATATGAAAAACTATGGAGGACTGCAGATGGTATGCATGTTTTCTGCCATTAGTTTGTTAATCAGATTAGAATCGTTGCTCAGTCCTCAGATTGTTTTAGCAGCCAACTCAGCCATCGTTACAGGTTACAGCTGAAGCTTTAGCTCCTGTCAGACCTCCCAGCTCTGTGCCTCCTCAACACACAGTCACCAACATATGTCCTGAGAGCACTGCATTAACACGGTTTCATGCTTTGTCCTGGGACAAAATGAAACGACAAGGTGCGGGGCAGAACTGCTGTAGCGTCAACTGAGTGTGCTTCGCACAAGGTAGAAAAGAACTGCCAAAAACGCCTGAAATGAGTGAAACTTTCTATAATTCAGCAGCTTGTAAAAGCCTAAAGTGATCATCTGCATGCTTTTTCCCATTGCAGTGGAGGCATTGTTGCACTCTTTACAATGTATCATTGAGGTTTGTGTTCACCACACATGCCTGAAGTTCCTACCACATTTCAGTCTGGTAGCTTGGGATTTGAGAGGAGCCTTTTCTCGTCTATTGTGTTGTAGATTTGGTGCTTTGTTTATTATAATTGTCAGGTCACATTACCATGCCATTACTTTATTTCTCCACTTGAAAGTCTGGCTTTCAACTCAGTCAAAAATACAAGAATGCCCTCTGCCTTAGAGTTAGTATCAAACATGTCTGTCACCAATATAAAACACTGTTAAAGTTACAGATTTAAACTAAACTATTTATAAGAAATTATGGCAGTTTGTATTTCATTAAATATTTTCACAAATTTGTTTGCCAATGTTTCTTTTGTGTTTAACCAGATTAAACTTTTAATATTTCACAGAGCACAACTGAAGTTTTACTACTGTGTTTTCGTAAGCTCCCATGCCTCTGGTAGAGGACATAAAAACCTGGATTTTGCTATTTTTGTATTTTTTTTTTTTTAATTAAGGCAACATGGGCGTTTTCTTCTTTGGATCATAGCCTCTGTAAAACAAATTGCTTAATCAGTCACTTACTCTGGATGGTATTTAAACTGGACTTTGCACTAAGAATGTAAATGTGCTTGGTGTTATCTTTCTTCAGAATATGTCATATTTCTATAAGTAGAAGGGAAAGCAGATCTTCTTTAGTTAATAAGTATAGTTATGAGGGTTCTCCAGAATCATCACTATAGTTATGCTACTGTAGGCTTAGGCTGCCTGAGGACAAACTTCCCTCACTCTGCTATTTCCTAGTGCAACACTCCACCTATGAATTGTCTGCAGTTCCTGCTGTCATAAACTTTATGATCGCTCTCAGTATTTTCTCTTCATAGCAGCTACAGTGTTCTGTTTAGCTGTGATACTTTCTTAGTGTGGGGCATCAGCTTAGAAGATACACTTGACTGTCTTCTGTATTTAACTCCTTTCTTCTTCTGGATGAAGCAACTGATGGAGCTGCTGTGACTAACTGTTATGTACTTTGTATCGCATGGATTTTATTAGAGGCTCAGAGCTCATTTGGTTAGCGGTGTTTGATTCCTTGATGAAGCCACTAAATGAGCTACTGCTGCCATTCAGGCTTTACTTTTTGAAGTATTCCTGGATCAGTCCTTCTGTGTTTATGTGTGTCTGCTCTGTCTTCTCAAATCCCCTGTTAAAGGGAAGTTTTCCTTTCCACTGCAACGACACACATGCTTATTATGAGGGACTGCTGCACAGTTACTGACTCAGTGCAGTAGACCAGGAGTGTCAAACTCATTTTCATTTTGGGCCTTATCAAGATATTGAATGTTCTCAAAAGGTAATTTGAGTCAGAATGTATTGAAAAAAAAAACAACAGCAAACAAACAATTAATTAAACAACTGTTTAATTTGAACAATTGAACAATTGTTAAAACAATTAAAAATAACTGTTAAAGCTGTTTTAGTATTTGATGATTACAGATACAGATAAAAACATAAACTATTTTGATTTGATTTATAAAATAATATTAAAGCACAACTCTTATTGTGTCATTTTAGGGTACTGATAGAGATAAAAATACAATGGCGAGCCAGATTTGCCTTGAGTTGGACATGTGACCATCCACTCTTTCAACATGGTGATCAAAAGAGATGTAATTAGCAGATTTTCTTTGGATTGGAATAACAAGTCAAACTCGACTGCTATATTTTACAACTAGCATTGAGTCAGAATCCAGGTAACTGAAATTAAATCTGTATTTGATTGAATTATTTATATAAATCTCTGTATGAATGGATTTTTAAGTGCCTTAAGATTTTGACCTAAATAGTCTAGTGATTTTGCCGATTTTTGGACGCTTGTTTCTTGTTTAAACTTCTGTAAAAAGATTTAGTTAGTAATTCCACTGCATAAAATCATCTCTTTAACTGGAGCTAAAACTCTCAAATTGACTCTGATCCATTTCATAGACCCAATTGCCATCTTCAAAAATAAATCAAGCAAAGGATAATTTTACTCTAATGGAAGTTTACCTATTTAGAGGACAAAGTCGTAAAGATCTTGTGGTATGTTCAACTTTGAATATTTTAAATCTAATATGTGCTGTGACATGTTCTTTTAGGAGAGAAGAGGATTGCAACAAGAATTTCAGGTTCTTTTTCTGATTCACCTGCAACATTTAACACATTTATGTCTCTGATCTGTCTCTGGGTCATCGCTTCTTGTCATAAAGGCTGTGCATCAAATGGTTCTATCAAAATGGATAGCGGTAGCTACTTGTTTACTTAGAGCAATAAAATAGTGAAACTTCTACCTTTATGGAGGTTACACTGACTGGTAACAACAGAATATAAAGATATTGTGTATTTGGTTTTGTTTTGTTTAGTTGCATTCATCCGATTATGAAATGTGTAGAAACATTTCCTCATATGTAAAGTATTTGAACAAAAGAGTCAGTTTCTTAGTTTAACTAGAATTAGGCAGCTAGTGATATTTGTTTTCCTAATTGTCTTGAAAATCTTTCCTCTCTATCTCAAACTCTGCATGCAGGAACACGCTTTTGTCCTCCTCTCCGCCAACACACCAAACGCATAAAAAAAAGAGACTTCTCGGCAACTGCACGAGGAAGTGGAGAGATCAGGAACTGATGGCCCCACATGTCACTGAGGCATGTATCAGCTTTTTCACATCGAGCGAAGGCAGCACTCTTTCTGCTTATACTATTGATTTCAGTACTCTTTGAAACCTTGCAGAAGTTTCACCCTTTCTTCTCAATCTGTCTAATTAAAATTTCTGTCTGATGCTTTGCCAATGAAAATGAGTTCTTCACACATGAGACAAACTGCTGGGAAAAAAAATGCCATACTGGGTGTTAATTAAAACAATCCTCAGAGGGGGAAAATATAACAGAGCTTGTGTCTAAAACACAAAGTACTTCACTTTTCTTTTTCCTTCACCTCCATAAGAGCTAGTTTGGGTCTCTGCTTAAAATAATCTCCTGTTACAAACAGCAGTTGAAGAAGAGTGCCTCCTTTATAACAAAGGAGCAGTGTGAGTTATGCCTTCAGGCGCTGTGACTCATCAGTTAATGGTGGGTGAATGGTGGGTCATTTTTATCCAGTGCACACATGGCTGGACATTTCAAAATCAATTAAAGATGGCAAAGAGGAAGACTACAAGTTTTCCTTAAACTGTAACATCCAGCAGCTCTGACACTTTTTATTTGTTTTTAATCTGTATAAGTCACTCCAAGTTATGCTTGCAAAAGTATTAATTTTCTAATGTTACCATGCTACAAATAGAGACTTCAGCATATTTTAGGATTTGACAGAGTGGCAGCAAGTGTAGCATAATTGTGAAGTGGACAATGACACATGGTTTATGAAAACATTCACACGTAAGTCTGAAAAGTTTAGCAGGCATTTGTCTGCAGTGACAAAATCCAACAAAATCATCTACTTTAGGAGTCCACCTGTGTGTGTGTGTGTGTAATAATATCATATTTCATGATATTATTACACACACCTGTGTGTGTGTGTAATAATATCATATTTCATTGTGGTCATGAAGCATTTCATTATCATAATGAAACACTTCAGTGGCAGCATCATGCTGAAGGAATTATTTTCTTCAGCTAAGACAGGAAACTCTCAACATGTTTCATGTATGAAAACAAGATTATAACAGTTATAACAAAAAATATAAAAAGAAATATTTCATTTTTACAATTATGCACGTTCTACTTCTATTTGATCAGTTTCTAGTTTTAACTTGACAGACTGTGAAAAAGTTCAAAAAGCATGAATACTTTTTCAAAGCGCTGTAGTATTGAGTGGTCTATGTATCAGTTATACTGATAAATTGCTGTGCTTCCATATTACTCATATATTGTACTATTTTCATATTACCCAACATTGTCAAGCATTTCAGAATGACTTGAACCCTTCAAGTCTAAATAATAATTGACCATTACTGTACACATAATAAAGTTTAGCAACAAAAGAATTTTGTAATTTTAAGGTTAAACCGACAGACATAACCGGTTACTCAGTGTTTATTTGAGTCTTTGTCAGAAAAAAAACCTTCATTAAGAGTTTCAAATGTGTTTTAGTTACCTGCTGTAGGCTGATACAACACATATGTATCCCTTCTTTGAGCCTTTTTATGCTTGAATGAAATATAGTACAGTGAAATTATTCTTAATAATTTCAGCACAACTATATTATGTTAGCTTCTTATTGCAGTGTCCTATTTAAAAATGGAGAAAAAATCCAACCTTGAAAATTAGATTATTTAGTCAGAGGAAAAAATTCCACCCTACCAAATAATTATTAAGCAAAATTTCTCCCGATGTGACACAGTGGCCCATTTGTTTTGGCACTTTAAAGCAGGAAATGGAAGAGAACATTACATTCAATCAGAGTGTTGATCTTAATAAGTCAGGAAATGGCACATACAGTGGGGAAAAAAGTATTTAGTCAGTCACCAATTGTGCAAGTTCTTCCACTTAAAAAGATGAGAGGCCTGTAATTGAAATCATAGGTAGACCTCAACTATGAGAGACAAAACGGGGGAAAAAAACCTCAGAAAATCACATTGTCTGATTTTCAAAGAATTTATTTGAAAATAAGGGTGGAAAATAAGTATTTGGTCACCGACAAACAAGCAAGATTTCTGGCTGTCACAGACCTGTAACTT
>CAEGAE010030453.1:0-59673 GCA_903067095.1 Girardinus metallicus | reverse complement strand
TATATATATATATATATATACACACACATATAAATCTTAATATGCCTTTTGGCAGTTTTTCCTTACAAACGAAACATTGTAGATTTCTTCACAAATGACAGTGATTCTATTTTTATCTTCTGATTCTATTTTTGTACATTTCCAGCTGTCATTTTCATTTTTCTATCTTTCCATCCTTCTTTTTCTAACAACCACACACAAACCCAAAGTTCCCTTTGCGACCCGCCACGACCCAACTTTAATACATTTGTTCAAAGCATCTCAGTGGGACCCGCTTGGTCTCTGCGGTTTCAACAGAGGCAGTACAGAATGAGGAGGGGGAGGTGAAGATGAAGGGTGTGAAGAAAGAAGACAGCCATCAGTCAGTGTTGGGAGGTGAAGAAGGGGAGACAGGAGAATGTAGGAGGTGATGCTGGAGGGAAGTTATAAAAAAAAAAAAGGTAGGTCCAAAAAGGATCTGAGAGGCTTTCAGAATAAGCATAGAAACAAAATAACAGAGAACAAAGGTGAAATATAGGAATAACTACACAGAAAAAGTTAACAGATGTAATTGGGGAAAAAAGAATGGCAAAACAGATAAAACATGTGAATGAAATGTGGGTGACTTGGGCCCAAAACCCAGGCAATTATAAAATGAGGTAAAAGATCCCTACAACATGAATGCAGACAGCTTTAAATCACGCAGCTGCTTTATCGATTTACTTTGATTTTCACATAAACAACAGCAGTAGGGGTAACAGGAAGCAGTAATCCAGTTTGAGGTGCAGCAGTGGCGATGTTAGCCAGATCTCGGTGAGGTGATCTGAACAAAATCAGTCAGAAAGAGAAAATATCAACCTGTCTGGGTAACTTCAGGTATGATGAGCTTAAATGTGACAAAATAATTTCCTTGTTCATAACAAATGGTTCTATTGAATGAAACCATGGCAGAGGAAAGTGAGATTTCCTTTTATTCTCTAATACTTTTTCAAAGTTGCACAGCCATGGCTGGGCAACTACATAACTATTTGATTTTGAGCTGATTTGTTTTGTTCCATATAAACCTACAAACAAGGAGATTTCAAAACATGCAACAGACCTATCATAAAAATCTTTAGATATCTGACTAATTTATCTAATTTCTTCATAATCAAGCTGTAAGTGAAGCATTAAAATGCAACTTGAGACAGCAAATAAAAGGTTTTTAAAACTTTTGTTTTTATGTGCATATAAATAAAGCTTAGCAATGTTATATTATGCCCTTTAGTATTTCGGAAATATTTCACCTAAACATAGCCTGTAGATTATGGTTGTTTTGAATTTTACATAATGAAAAATAATTACTTTCTGTGTATTTTTTTAAACAGTATAAGTCAAGTCTGTCTCACCTGTGACCCATTTCCTTTCGAAAGGAGCTTGTTCATATTCCAACTGATCCATGTTTTTCTTTCGTTTTTAAATCAAAAAACATTTTTTCATTCACCATTTACTTTCTATTTTTAGAAAAAAAAACTAACCTAATTTGAACCTATGCTCTTATCTTGTCAGACAACTCTGGACGAGGAGTAGATGATGGTAAAGGTGGAAAAATCAAATACGGATGAACAGACTGCTGGTCATCACCTGTTAGATCACAGCTCCGTCTTTGTCCTGAAAATCAATAATCTCTGTAATGAAAGCAAACCGGCTTCTTGCTTTGACTGACTTTGAGAATTACGCAACTACTGATCTGATTAATGTAAACTCCCTTGAGGTTGATCACACTGATGATGTGCTTCATAAAACAATTTGTTGAACTGAAAAAAACATCCAATTAAAATTGATGATTGGATTTAACAAACATATGAGTAAGTATATATAAATAACTCCGAGTGGAGTAAGTTATCTTCTGCTTCTTTGTGTTTTAGCTAAAGATACCGGGAACGTATATTAACCACAAACTGCTGCCTCATAAAGAGGGTAAACCAATTTGTCTCTAGCTGGCACTTTAAAGACAATTTTATTTGCTTCAGTTAAGTGTCCAATTTTTTAATGGAAGCAGGAGAAAACCCTCATTTAAAAGTGCTTACTTGTGAGTTAAGAAGTAAGAGCTCTGGCAGCTTTATACAAGAAAAGCCGTAAACACTCGCAAGCAATTTGAAATGAAGAGCTGTTTCTAAGCAGCAACATTTGCACAAGTTCAGACAAATGTAACTTTACAGTATGGAATTCAATAATTTGTTTCTCTGTCTTTGGATGCAGAGTTTTGGTGTGTTTATCTGGCACAGGTCAAGGACAGTAGACAATAAGAGGAATTGCTTCATATTTCCAGAGCACAAATATTTAATTTTTTTTGAAGGTGCGCAGTAAGACAGCACACCTTCATATCCAAATCCACAGTTCCTGTGGGGACGCAGCCATCACAGTCATAAAGCAGGAAAACCATAAAACTTGGAAAAGGACTTTTCTGTAATTGAAAGGAATGTTATTATTCCCAGCTGTATGCGGGAAAGTTTTGTTTAACTGCTGCAGGAGATTTTGGTGTCTTTACTTTCTGATTTACTGTCATAAAAAGGAAATGCTCATACTAAGTCTTAGATGTAGAAATATTCTTGTCCATATTTTACAAAGAGATTGTGAGAGGAGTCAGAAAACTTGTAGATCAGCTTCACAATCCACTTTTAGACACAAAAAAAATCTGTGAGAATGATTTTCTGTGAGGAAAAGAAAGGAAACATTTTAAAATAAGATGGAGACTCATCATCACTATTAGTTGTTAAAAAAGATATCAACAAACATAGGATCGCTGCTTCCTGGCATCATAAAATGCCCCTAATATCTGACAAGGACATATGTCCCTGATTCCAGAACCCTCTACTGTCTTCGGCAGGCTAAAGAAACGACATGATGCCAGCTGTCTTCATGAACTGAAGCTGTTAGCTGCACTTTGTTGCATCTGTCGCTAAACTCCTGAAAGTGCAAATGTTTGCTGTAAGCTTAGTCAATAGACTCAATAAACGTTGTTTAAATGACTCTTGATGTGACCCATCTGTTGAACAGACGCTGAGGGAGAAAGTCGGATGGAACTCCGAACCCCAGATGGATTTCACCTTCAGTATCTCAAAAAAGCTTTCTTTGTGAGCTCCATTCAGCTACAATTGCACCTTCAAACTGGAAGACATTAATTGAGAGTTGCTTCGGTTGAGTAGCATTTATCATCAGAGGTCACTTTGGGATTCTGGTGGCTTCTTAAAGATTTTGTTTATGCTAAAATGCATAAAAAGACTCACAACTTTTATTTTGCTAGCAGTTTGTTTTTAATAAATTGAGCATTCAAGTCTCATTTCTTGAAACAGTGTTTCTTGCAAAATTAGCACCAAATAAAATCAACATAATTCAAATCAGTCACTCAAACACTCACTTCATCCTGGTTGTAGCATCAGCCAGGAGGACTCATCACTCAGCTTCTCCATAAATCTTCAGGTTAGGTGAATCTCGGTCAGCAGAGACAGCACTCTTTGAAATGCCAGCCTCTTTTGTTACAGCCAGATAATTACTTTTAAATACCTCCTAGTCTTGTTTGTGTGTGTTGGAACCTCATCACATTCAGAGTGATCTGACGAAAAGAAGGGCTGTGGTAATCAGCAATCAACTCACTGATAGTATGGAAGACATGGGTTCAAGGTTAAATGTGTCCCAATAAATGGCCTGATTTACTAACATGTAAATCACTTCATTCTGAATAAGGACTGGATGTAGGCTGCAGCATACATGAAAATGAAGTCATAGAGTCTTGAACCTAAATCACATTCTAGTGTATTTCCTGAAAAACCTTACGTCTTAATGAGGTAAATATTTTCAATTTAAGATGTCAGGAACTTAATGTGTTCTAATCAGGATAATCTATGAACATTAGTCTAACTTTGTATTCTTATTACATCGAAATTGCTTAGAGTGAACGACAAATGTAGGAATGTTCATGTCACTTTTGGGCAAAAGCGTTGACTTCTGACCAAATCCAGCTTCACGGTTTGTTTCCTGGCTTTAGTGTCAGTTGGGTATTTAGCAGTTTGAACGTATAATCAATAAATTTATACACACCTATTACATCCACCAGGTTCAGCTTTATTACTGAGGAACAATAAAGCTCCATTCTTGGAGCTCACATGGAAGTCCTAAAATGTCTCTTTCAAATGTTGCAGTCCCTGGATTTTGGACATAGTAGTTGAGTTTAAAGATGAGATGATTTTGTATTAACCTCACAAATGGGAAATTTTAGCTGCATTCATTAAAATCTATAAGCATTTTTTTCAAGAAGAAGGAGTCCGCAAAGAATGAAACCAATGTATAAATTTAATCTAGTTGCTGGTTTCATTGAATAAAAATACTCCAATATGATTTATATAGATTGTTTTTTGCCACTTGTTTCCTAAGAAAGTAGCTTAGGAAGCATAATGCACTTTTGACTGGTTAACAACAAATCATTGACCCATTGGAAAATGGAGCAGAAATTAGACAATGAACATCACACTGTTACAACAACACATTAATGATGATTATTTTGGAATTATATTTGTAAATATTTTTAAACTATCTACATGCTTTTAGCCTAAGGCAGAGTCAAATAGCATTAGAGAGGCAGATTAGTGTTATTTGTCAAATAAATAAAATTAAATGACATAAATAAAACTGAAATGAAAAGGAGAAGTTTGCTTATGAAACATGCCGAAACACCGTCAATACAGACCTTCTGAGGAAGAAGCAGTGGGTTTCTTAAACGGTTCAACATGAAAATACAAACACTATAAAGACATACATTTGAGAAATTTAGATGAATATAAATGTGCGACACCTTCTGTTACTTCGCGACTTGTCCATTTGTCTCCATTAGAGTGTGCACAGGGAATTAAGCTGTGCATCTGTTGCAGGTCATGTCTGAATCTATTGTTGGCATGCAGCATCACGGCTCATCTCAGCACAGCGAGAAGCTTGGAGGTTCAGCATCACCAAAACCGTAGGACGGGCATTAAATCATACAATGGTCTTTAGTTTATATGGCAGGTCAAATTTATGACACTTTGACCCATGGTCGCATGTTGATCTAAATCTAAATTTAAAAAGAAATATGAGAATGTATTCCCTTTTTGAATTTATCAATTCCATTTTCTCTCTAGCTATTTCTTCAGGATTACTATCCTGCTTTTACATGTATCTCTACCTCAGTTTGAAGTTTCTTATAGCTTTCAGTAGGTTTTCTTCCAGTATTGCCCTTTATTGATTCTCATCAGCAACCTTCTCCTTGGTGAACAATACTATGTTGTCACCACCATGTGTCCCTTTTCGGTGGTGTGTCCAATGTCATATGCAGTTTTTATCTTCATCAACAAGAGGTTGACAAAATTTTATTAAGTTTCGTCTGATCAGATCACCTCTTTTATCATTTGTTCTCCTCCCTACGTGACTTGTGGCAAACTTTTAAATCAATGAACTCTAACAAACATGATCAAAACAAATGTTAAGATTTGTTCTGTTTGGTTTTACATGTACTTTTCTCACTTAGTGCAACCGTGTTATTCTTGAGAAAGCACTTTTTCTGGATGATTCAATAATTTGTTGGTATATTTTAACATAGAACAATCCATGGAAAATATTAGAATTTCATCACTTTCTTTCTTTCACAACCATAAAAATTCCTCTTATTGGCAAATTGAACAGTACGTTTCCATTTGCATTTGTCAGATTGCTGTTGATGGCGAAAGACAGGAAGAAATATTGTGAACTCTGGGAAAAGTGTCTCTTTGCTCAGCAGAAGCTGTCAAAGCAGAGAGAGAGAGAGAGAGTTGAGAGAGTTGTTCTGCTCCAGCGACAGGAAAATGCCACCGAACTGCTCTGCTTCCCTGCTCATAAATACTCTCAAGGACCGCAGCTTTACTACAAGTCAATAGCTTCTGTTTGCAACTTACACAGGCGGGTCGAGAAACGCACACACAGTCACACACAGTCACACACATAAAAAACACACATCAGCAAAATACGCAGATGCATGCTGTCAAAATATAAATCAACAATCACAGCACAACATAAACACAAGTGCCAGACCAGCAAAAAGAACTGGAGGGATAAATATGGGGGGCCGGGGCTGACGGAGCCATAGGTAAATCTGTCCAAAAGGAGCAAGGAGGGGGAGACACGATGGATGGAAGATTAGAACATGAGTCTTCATTTAAAAGAACTGCTATGCTACAAAGGGAATTTTTCCTGTCACAACTTCTTTAAACAGCCCCATCAGCAGCAGAGGAGGAGGAGCTGTGGAGAGTTTAAAATACAAACTCTCCACATTGGCTGAAAATAACGCAAACACAGAGCAGGTTCATACTGAAGGCTTTTTTCAGATGATGCCAGGAATTTCAGGCACTCCAGCTAATGTTAATCTGCTGTTTTGGCACTCAAATTAAACACCAACTTTGACTTTTTAAGTTGTTTTTTTTTTCCCCCACAATCTGTTCACTGCCTTACTCTTGACTCTTTTTTGTTATATTTTAATTTTTAGTGTTTCTTTATAGTTCTTGTTAGCCATAAAGTGTATTTTTTGTCCACAATTTGGCCAGACTTTCACACACCTTTCAAAAAAAATAAAAAAACAGTGTGAAGTGAGAGATGAGACAGTTTCTTTCCGTCTCAATGTGAGGTTCGCGCTTTCCTAACGGGTATTAAATTCAACCTGCTGCTGTTAAACCATTGAAACACCAAAAAAGCCAAATTGGCTCTTTGACTATCCCACCTGAAGGCCTAACATTGCACTGCTCCTCTGTCTTCAGGCCATGCTTTGGATGTGTCTGAATTTAGTGGCTGTGCTATCAGATACACTAATCAACACAGAGAGAAGCCAGGTGTGAAATCTTTGCTGAATTGTCTTGGGGGGGGGGAAAAAAGATTGAAGATTGTAGATTTTCCTTTTTAAATGTTCTTCTATGTCTGGAAAATGGCAGCCATCGTCTTTTTAACCAATATTGTAAAACCTTGAGGTTAGTAAAAGTAATTATTTTGAAAACTGAAAAGTCTAATCTTTTCCACTGTTTTTGGACCTCTCTTGGATTAAGTTTTCATTTTTCTTCCTGTATGAGTTGTAATAAGATCATACAACAAGCTGCACAAAAAAAAAGAAAAATAACAGTAACTCTTCACACCATTTAGTAAGCAAGAGGAGATTATACTTGACAGGGAACAACCTCAGACTGTCAAGACAAGTGGTTTGGAAAATAAGGTGTTGCATCGATTGCACTTTGTTATCATCCTCCTCTTCTTATACTGAAATGGACATTTTACATCTCTAACCTTCTTCCTTTAGTTAATCAAAAGAATATTATGTCAACTGGTAAGTAATGTGACAATGTGATGCTTCAGAAAGGAAAGAAGAACTGTGGGAAATTTATATTTTGTCTGGAATCAGACAGGTTTTCAAAGAAAGAAAGTAATGGGGAACATTAAATTTGACTCCTGCAAAAAAAAAAAAAAAAAACAACTCATGCACTTTGGTGAATGAAAATGAAATAAAAGGAATAAAATAAAGCATGACTGAGTCAAAAATCTTTATCACTTGCCCATTATTCTTGCTTAGTGATGCAACCAGATTTGTTTCTGGGTTTGTGAAATATTTCTGTGCCATTTTCGTCTTAAATGAATGCAGTGTAAAATGAAAAAAAGCCCTGAAAATAAAAATATATTATATTATCTTTTTTATTTTAATTTTATTTTGATAATTGTATTCATCAAATTATATATCAATTAGATAGATTCACTAGACAGGGCAATAGATTTTGAACATTTATTTCTGATCATTTTGATGATTGTGGCTTACAGGTAAAAGCCAAAATATTATTTCTCAGAAAATTTGGATACTATATGTCTAGAGTTGTGAAATAAGGAAAATAATATGGAAATGTTATAATGTGTTATGGCAATCATGAGGAAGGTCGCTAACTGGATAGTTGCCCAGAAGGCAGTAACTTTCACAACGAGGGTAGAAATCAAAAGGTCAGTGCTAAAGAAGCTGGATTTTTATGGAGAGCCAATATTCAAGCATATTAATGGAAATCTGAGTAGATAAAGACATTTCCAATATGGGCTGTAACTTGCATTCCAGAGACCCAGTCAGAAGCATCTTACTGCACTGAAGAGTACAAGAACTTGCTAGAGGTCTGAAGTTTTTCACTTGCTTTAGGCCATAATTACTAAAATGAACCGAAATGAATACTTGAAATACATAACACAGTGAAATGAGTCCAGAAGTATGTCAGATTTAATTTCTGAATTGAGTTATTGAAATATTCTTGTCTAAATTATTGAGATGAAGCTGTAATTGATATATGTTTGAATAAAGGTCAATGGCTTGAATGTAGCTTGAAACCCTTTACTCAAGCATCACTACTGAAGAAAGTCTGTGCATTATACAGCCCCTTGGATTTAGATCCAGTCACTGCCTGATGGAGTTGATAGATTTGCTCTTTTTAAAGCTAATTATTCCTTAGCAAAATATTTTAACCTTTTCAACTCGTCTGTAAAGTTGGGTTCTCAAAAGAAACCACAAATCAGAAACTATTTGCATGACTTTGGAGAAGGAAAAACTGCCACTTGGTGGCAGCCACAGCAGGATTATCGTTCTGAACATCATCCCTCGCCATTGTCCTTCAGCTTGTCACCAGCAGTGGAAACGTGTCTGGAGGACCAAACTGGTTCGATTCCCTCAGCCCATCTGATCGCCTCCATCACAGCTTGGCCTTCATATCCACGTTACTTACAGCTCAGTAGGTCCCAGCGGCTTGGAGCTGCCTGCTGGTGGGTGGAAGAGAAAGAGGAGGAGGGAGATGGTTGGATGTGAAGACAAAAGGAAACAAAAAAAAAAAAAAAAAAACACTGCCTGACTCTGGATCCAAGTCGGCTGGTATTTTTAGCCAAAGCAGCCATAATTACCCGGGCAACGTCTAACAAAATTGTTCAGGCTCGGCTGGGCAATTAGGCCAGGCGGAGCAGCTAATGGAGAGAGAATTACACAGACCTTTCCCCCATTAGCCCCCATTTACAACAGGAAATTTACTGGAGTGTATGGACCAGGCATGACTTCTAAACCAGATTACAGCTCTGAAACCCCTCCAGCTCTTCATCCCTCCCTCCTTCTGTTTTTCACACGGGGAAAGTAAATTCTTCCAAAAGAAGAGGGACAACCAATAATAAAAACCACTCCAACTACTAAAGGTGAAATAATGTTTGAAAAACAGCTTCAGTTATTTCAAAGAGAATCAGGAGATGAGTTTACACTGTTTCCCTTGAATGGAACAGAATAATGGTTTGCATTGTTATGAAGTGCCGCCTTGTCTAAAATAAACACCTGCAACTAGATGATTGTGGCGTTTGCTTATTAAGGGGCACTTTACTGACGATTCGCAACTTTTTCAAAGACTGAGCGAGAAAAACCAATTACTGGTAAATGAATGTGGCATCAAAAGAAAATAAAACTGCTGTTTCCTCTGTGAGGAGGGGAAGGAAAATAATAAAATCACTCAGGATGGTAAATAATTTGATTGGCAAAGAGCGTTATAGTATTTACATATTTACAACCTTCTCCAGGTTGGACAGCAGCAGAAAATTCTCATCTACTTCCCTTCTGTTATCAGGGTCTTTAAACTTTACAATCAGCCTGCAGACATGCCATAAACTACACAAACTGACTGTAATATACATGTAGCAGAGTTTGGGTGCATCTGTTGGTTTGCAGAGAATCCAGACTTGGACTGATGGGATTGTATCAGGTCTTTTGCTTTAAGTAGGTTTTCACAATAAATATATAAATTGTAAACCTCCGATAATTATTAAAAAGTTAAATTGCACACTCTAATACTTTAATAAGTACAGATATACTTAGAGACTTGACATAAAAAGCTAGAGGATCAAGAGTTCAATTATTATATATGTGTGCTTTTCTGGAGCACAAAGATTTTAATTTTTATATAATGCAGTTGGTAAAATGGTCTCATGAGGGTTAAAAGATATGCATATCAAACATTTGTGTAGCGGTGATACAATACATATTAAAAGTGCTCAAAATGTTCTAAAGCAGAACCATGCAAACCGGGAATGACACAGACCCTAAGATAGAACCCTGGGGTACACAATACTAAATGTATCTTTAAAAAGACCTTCAATTTGAAGTAGTCAGACTAAATGAATGATCAGAAAGATACACCGTTAATCAGATCCTGATACAACAGACCAAAAAATGTGATAATTCCAACAAGCCTGGCTTCTCGATTTGGTTCAGAGTTGGTCAGCAACTACAGTCTCCACAGGCAGGAAGGATGTGTATCAAAGATGGGCTCTTCATTGTTTGTTTGTAAAGATTTACTGTATTTTTGGAGCCTTAAATAAATTCCAAAAGTTTAAGTATTGAGAGCACAAAAGTTCTTAATCCCTATTGCTTAGAAAGAAAAAAAAAAAAAAAAAGGAGCACGGAAGATTTCCATTTTAGCATTAATTCCAGCTCTGGTGAATTTCAGATTTCTGCAGCTATTAAGGTCTGTCAAATCAAATGTGACACGGGGGAAAGCAGAGAGAAATATTCAAATCATCTCTCAAATCTTTTCCAGAGCTGCCTCTTTGATGGCTGCATGCTCCAGCTGCTGACAGCTCTGACAATTAATTTATGTCTTACAGATTATTCCATAAGCCACTACTGACCCTCAAGCGCGTGCATTCAGGCACGAACACTGAAACGAGTACAGGACTTTCCCTTCCAAGTGGCATGGGGGAAATGGCAGCTGTAGACAAGTTGCACTTCTTACGAACCAAGAACAAAAACAAAACTTTATCAAAACGTTTTGGCACGAATTGACAAAATAAATTTTAAAAACCTGTTGAAAAAGGCTTGGACACTTGCTTTAGATGTGTTTTTTTCTTTCTTTCTTCCCAACAACCATTTTTCCATCAGTCCTTTTTGTGCACATTTTGAAGTATTGTTTTAGAAAAGTTTAATGGAAATGGCAAACTTTGAAATCACTTCTTCAATTTTACTTAAAGGTTTTTTTGATCGCTTGAGGTGATTTTTTGACTTTTTTGAAAAAGATTTAGTGCGCAAAAGGGGAACACATTTGCTCAATAAGTTCTGACATAGTGAACACCCTACATGACTGATCAGCTGTTTCCACTGTTGGCGTGCATTTGAATTGCATTTCTTTCTCTATGTCTCCAGACAGCATGTAACATTGCCAATACTAGTTAACATGACAGATCAATTACAACTTGCCCAATAGCAACAGATTCCTGAAAATCTTTCTCCATTTTTCTGAATTGTGTAATACAGTTTGCTAGTTCTACTTTATTACAGCAACACATAATCTCAACAACAGATGAAATTACCCTTTGTGGATCATGGTTGATTTTCTCCTAACCAGCTCACTGAAACATGCCTAATTTGCATTTCTTTTTTTTTTTTTTATAACAGTAAAATTGTAAAATTTTACTCCAAATTTGCGTGACAATTAGATGGAAACAGCTAGCTAGCGAATGTTATCTAAAACTGAACCATCCTATTAAATATTTAGTTTGCTAAGAACTATATTAATTAGTTTAGCTTAATTTACCTGTGAACTATGTAACATCTAAAATGGTATACAATTTTAGATGCAGTTCTGCTGCAACTAAGGTCTTTAGAGTTGTTCCACGTTTTCCATTAGCACAATCTGATATTTTCTACAAGTCATTATGGATTCTATGGTGGTGAGCTGATCATGTTCTGCTGCAGCAAATAATTACTGTCCAAGGGACCGTATTCTGGAATGTACTTATGTGCTCTTTGGGAAAGTCTGATCTTGAACTTTCTGTTAAAATATTAAATGTAGTATTTTGCACTGAAACCAAGCTTGCCAAAAAGTGGCTAGTAGATTTAATTTTTAAGTTAGCAATACTTATAAGAGTTCAACATTTAAAAAATATATAAATAAATAAATAAATTTAAAAGATCACATGAAGCAACTGTACAGTATATAAATATTTTTAACATCATAGATTCCACAACTCAGTTTAACGTTGGATATAATTTAGTCTTTTGACAGCTCGTCATCCTCCTCCGGTGACAGGACATCGTCTTTTATGGGATTTGTTTTTCGAGCCTCATTAACTGCTGAAGGGTTATTCCTTGGTGGGACGATGTTAGGGGCGGGAGAAGGCACAGGCACTTCGCCTCCGACCTGTCGAGGTGCAAGCAATTAAAAACGCAGGAACAGGAGGAGGATGGGGCGTTTCTGTCAAGAGCACAGAGGCAAAAGCTCAAGACGCCTAACCCACTTAGACGCTTTCAGATCTTTAATAAAGAAACTTCTGTAAACTGTCAAAATGATAATAGCCCAGGCCAACGCTGGTAATTGCAATTAGGAAGTAAAGTAGGATAACTATGCACACACGCATGCACACACACTGGATACTGAATATTGAGAGCATAACCTATTTTTCTTCCTTTGACATTAACTTGGTAAATAGATTCCTAATAGATAAAGATTGGTGTACAAATATAAAAATATTAAACAGTGCTTTGAGTTTATGAGGACTGGTGGAAAGAAAAATAATGACTAAGTTTACCCCAAAAATTACATTTTAAAAAGCAAATGGACTTTCTGGAAAAAAAAAAAAATCTTGACAAGCCCAGCTAACAGATACAATGGTTGATGGTTTGGTTTCAGATTCCCTGAGTCCACATGGGAAGGTGTTTAAGGAAGAGACACTTACTCACATACATCCTTAAAGTGTACATTACTTGGAGGAATTATAATAACAGAAGAAGAATAGGGTGGCTTGACTTGGAATTTGAAAATTAAAAGTGGGTCTGGTACTAAAATAAATTAAATACACTTTTTGGTTTGGTTCGCTGAATCTTTTTCAATAATTCAGATCTATCTGTATAGTTTTTACTATTTCCAGAGAGAGCAGTCATTTTGGCTGCTTATCACTTCCAACAAAACCTTGAAATAAATAATTGTTTTTTTTTTATTTTACTTAAGTCAAATTTAATCTCAATTTTGGTCACTTTTTTATTTTCCCTTTTTGTTTTGACCAAGACTAAATTTTGCAGCTATTAAAAATGGTAGATTTTCAAACTTCTACAAGAGTTTACTTCGGTTTGATAAGATTCTGACACGAGCGAGGACACATTCATCTACAAGAACTGCAAACTCCATGTGTCAGATAGATATAAAAAAGTTGACCACCATCCAGATTCACTAAAGAGAAGACTGCGGTGCAGAGCTCACATTCACATTCTTAAAAACAAATACACACCTTTCTCTAACAACAATTTTTAATTTGCCATTGCTGATTCCCTGCTTCAGTTTCATCCCTCAGAACCACGAGATCTGTCTCCACCCTCTCACTCCACACTGACAAGAGAAGTTGGCTTCTGTGTGTTAATACAGAAGCACATTCATATTCATACTTAGCCAAATTTGATAGATGACAGCCATCAGCACCAAGGCAAGGCAGAGACAGGAAGAACCACCTTTGATGGCTTATCTGTGGCTTTGGCAACATGCTATCAATAGAAATTGATCAATCTAATCAGTGACTCTGTTTCAGGTGTTATCCACCTTTGCTAAGCCAACCAAATATATTTGTTTTTAACTTGTCTTATTTCTGACTAATTAGTTTAAAAAAAAAAAAAAAAAAAGCGGAGCTTGGTCTCAGGCAAATCAAACTCTGGCATGAACTTGCTGGAGGTGACAGGAAGATGTCTGAGTGTGCCCAAAGGTTTGTTTGCTTTCATGTTTCATGAACTCAATGAGGCTTTTATTACACAATTCAATATTCAGCAATAAATGGCAAAAAGACAATAAATGAAAAGAGCTTTATTTGCATCTCTTCCTGTGGGGCTAAATTTAAAGGATCAGTGAATCAAATCATTAGAATGAAAACTCTCCTCCGCCGACCGTGAAGGAAGGAGTTAATTGCTCAGATTAGGAGGTTCTGAGGCGATTTCAGTTTTCTACAGATGCTGGAACCGGAGCTCTTCTTTCGCACTGAAGGATATGTGGTTGTTTGTGGATGGCTTAACAGCAAAGGAAGGGCGAATCAAATAAAAATTAAGTATTAATATGCAGTATGGATAAATGACACCCAAGCGCTTGGAGTCCTGTTCAAAAAGTTGCAATAAAGCAATAAAACAAACAGGAACACTGAGGACATGTTCTCTACAAAACAAAGTGATGTACAGAGCAGCTTTGCACTTCCATCCAATTTATTATCTTTTCTGCTTTTCGTCTCTGGAGAAGCTTGTCTGTATTATGAATATGAAAAGCTGCATGGGGAGATTTACCTGTTGAAAAGCTCTTGTTTGGAAGCTTCACACAATTTGGGGTTTTAAATTTCTTTTTTCCGCCAAGTAGAATTACCGTCTATGCATGAAAATAAACAGTTACACAAAGAGAACACCACATTCAGGAGATGAAGACTGCATTTGGTTTTTTGTTGAACTGCAAGCTTCCAAATATCAGCAATTACTGTTATAATTATTACGTTTTTCTTTTTTTTTTTTTTTTTTACTTTAAAGTAACATTTTATGTGCCAAGTTATTTTACTGTTTGGTTCTTTGTAGCATTTTCCAAACTATCTCTCAACAAGTTTGCAGTGCAATTTCATTCTTTCTGTCTTTCCTTCTTTTAAATTGTGGAGCTTCTGCATAAAAGTCGTGACTCAAAAGGAAAATGGGCTTCTGAAAAATAAGTTTTTGTACAACTTTGAAGGGGGTTTTTTGTACAATTTGAAGTGTGCACTTTTGCACCTGTTGCACACATTTTATTGTGAGGCTATTTCACTTGTGCAGATCCATTTGTGTTTTGTAAAGAGAAATATAATGACAACTATGCAGCAGCAAACTAAAGAAAAAGATTTCAGATGTCAAAAGATATGATTCCAACGATGCTTCCTGGAATCCATAATACATTCTAGTCTAAGTTGACTCCTGGTGTGGTAGGTAAAGTAATACTGTCTCTACTCTAAAATCTACCTGTTACTGACAAAGTTTTCTGTCTAACCGCTTTAATTTTGCTGGAGAATGTACGTCTTAACCAACTGTGTCCCTGAAATAATTGATTTGATTGCTGGAAGCTGTATGGACCAGTATATCGGATCGCTTCCTTTTTTTTTAAAAAAACTTGGCACTGCACAGACGCTGCTTTGCTGAGCTATAAAAATGACCCCACACTGCCATTACGTGTGAACAGTGGACCAAAACATTACACGAAGCAAAGACTCACCCACAACCTTTTTGAGGATAAATTACAATCACGATGGAGCAAGCAAAGACAGTTCACATTTCTAAAAAAGTATTATTTCAAAGAAGCTACATGAATAAATGGTTTCATGAAACACTTGAAAACTGAATGGGTGTAATAGCACCAATCTTATAGTTAAATAACCTAAATAACAACAATAAATATATTTGTTGTTGACCTCACATGTCTAGTTACCCAATAATTTGACAGCAAACGGGTTTTGAATTGAGAATATTGTTCATCTTTTCAATTGAAATGTGCTTATTTACTATTAATTAATTACAATAGTCTTTCTTGTCCATGCAGCTTTTGTTTAACAAAACAGGAGATTATTAAGTAGCTAAAGCTATACTCCTTTTTTACTCATATTTTAATGATTTTTTTTTTTTACCTCCTGTTTAACTACTGGTAATTTTGCTTATATAATTGTTATGCCAAATTTCTTGATTATTCATATTCATATATCTGTGAATAGGGTTAAGAATTTTCTTAAGGCTACAGAGGCTTCATGTCATGTTTTGGTAAAAACCCAGAAAACTCAAGGTTTTAAATATATATGGTCAAGGTGAATGAATTCTCTCAACACGGGATAGGTAATAATCTGTCAGGGCTAGTTTATGACTTTATGCGTTGTTTTGAAATCAATTGTAAAATCAAAAGTGTTTCGATCTTCTCCAAATTGCCACAATAGGAGTGGGAGCGAAGAGCCGGTTGTCATTGAGAAGTGATGTTGTTTGAAAACCTTTTCAGACTTGTCTTGTGGGGAATGAGGTTTCATTCAAATGTTCACATAAGAAGGATCAAACATGAAAAGACAAACCCAATCAGCTTGTCTCCACACAGCTGTCCAATCACCGTGTGTGGGGGGGATTTTCTGTGTCAGACCATTTCAGCTTTCGAACAAAGCAAAACGCCGACACACACGTACAAAAACGGAAGATAAAAGGTCCAAGCATTGTTACATAGTCGTTACAATCACTGCATCATATAAGTTCTGCCATGTATGATTAAATTGTACCTTCTTTGTCCACTTCCTTGTAACACTCACTTCAGTGTTGTACAGTGATCAACACTGTACAAAAATATATCTTTCAAGTTGATGTAGTAAATAAGTTTTAATCTAGGTTGGGAATTTGCATCATGAAGATCAACAGAGAGAATAAGTGGTATCTATCATCTATTGCTCTAATCACAATAACACACACACACACAAAAAAAAAAAAACAGTATTTCAGTTAGTTGTAAAACAGCCTAGCAGTTTGGATAGTTGACTGTAGATAAAACCTACCTCTTGCAAATGATTATTATTATATTTTTTTTTTACTTTGCAGCATTTAGAAGAGATGTTGAAATAGTGTATTGAGAAGCTGTCGCTTTCCCTGCATTCTGATGTCTGGAAATGACATAAAGACAGCTTGCTTTCTTAAGCCTTTTCAGATTTCTTGTGTTTCTGTCAGTTATTGGTTCCCCACATGCGGTGCAAAATGTTCTCTTTGTCCGCTCTTTTCTTCCTGCTGTCAACATTGTTTGTTGTTTTGAATGCATCTTGGGATGAACTGTGGGGAGAAGCTACATTGGGGACGTCTGACCTTCACTTTTTGCTGCCTAAATTTCATTGGCAATTATTCAAATGTGTGTGGACAGTAAGATTTGATTGCATTTCATAGCCTTCAAACAGCCTAGTTTTAGTTTATGTGCCAATCATTTTCACCATAGTTGAAAATGATTGGCACATATATTCACTTTTGTACATAAAAAACAGTCCATTGATAAAATTTTTTCCTCATAGTTTCAGTAGACAAAATTGTGAAATGTCTCACTTTGCTAACATTTTGTAGAGTTTACTAAACTGTGCATTGGTTGGGATTTTGATTGCCAAATTTTAAAGTTTTTTTGTTTTGTTTTTACATTTCTGGCCGTTTATTTTAAATGCAATGGTCTGGTGCCCTTCAGCAGATCAGCTGATTGTGAGTTTGCCAAGATGTTTTTTATAGTGTAATGAAACCTTGCGAGCACAGGTACATACCAGCTTTCATACAGCAGCACAACATATAAATATATTTTTTTAAATACCAACAGGACTTTATGAGTCAACAATCTTTTTTTCCTTTTTGATTTTAGCTCAATATATGTCAAGGATTGTAATAAAGAAGTGGGTAAAAGTTTTTCTTCTTGTGTTTATTTCAAAATACCAATGAGTATTTGTTTACCTAGACCATTCATTACAGACTCCCTGAATTGGATCTTTAATACTAGTGGTGTTGGTGTTCATTAGAAGTATTCTCCTATTCTTCTTGCACTCTTTCACAGCTTCACTGAAACTCCATTACGTCTGCTGTCCTTCTTTGGGATGTGATGCGAGATTAAACTCTTTTCCCGTCTCTGAACGGCGCCTACTGATCTGCTGCTGCTGAGAGAGAGGCTGCTCCAACAAAAGGACTTCAGATTGTAATCGTCTGTCTTCTGAACAGACCGTTCTACCCAGAGACGGGACTGCAGTACCGGTTCAGTATATTTGGAGCAAATAGGCTGCGGCTCTGCTTAGTTCTTGTAACCACAGAACTCATAGATGACGACATTGGTTGTAACTGTAAAAATCTAAAATGCGAAAACTCTCTCTATTTGCATTACTAAACTGTAATAAAAACATGAACTAAGAAGCAATACTGCTCATGTCACTTTCTGGCAGTCTCTCAACCCATACATCTGTTATTTCATCATTACTTCTCTCGTTTCCATGGTAACAAATGCAATAGGACATTCGCTTGTTGTTTCTGTCAGTATGTGATTTTAAGGTGGTACATGTGTATTTATAAAGTGGCAGAAAAAATCTGAGATCATTTTTCAGATTTGTGTAAAGGCAGACTAAGCAGTTAAGCTGAATGTTTATTATTTTTTGTTTATAACTGCATATGCAAGTGAAACATTCACTAACACTGAAGTTTTGTGTAGTGTTTTTTGATTTCTTTTTATAAGGTTTTTGTTCCCATGGAGTGAGAAAATGGATGGATGGATAAATTGAACTTCCCAGTGTAAAATTAGATTTTGATGTACACATACTTCTTCCTTGAAATGTTTTCATTAACAAGGTTGATTTAATTTTTTTCTATCTTTGTTCTTGTGAAGGTTGCTCTCTGTAAAAAAAAAAAAAAAAAAAAAAAAAATAGGAGGAAAAACATAAAACAAAATAATAGAATTAGGTATTTCTTCTTGGACTGGTTCTGAACTTGCTCTGACCTCAACATCAGAATGCATATGGAACTGTTACGCTTGTGCACCTGTGACCCTTGCATATATATATCTATATATATCTATAGATATATATATAGATATATCTATAGATATATCTATATATATATCTATAGATATATATATGAAATTTATCCCATGTACTTGATAAAAAAAAAAAAAATAACAAAATCTAAGAATAAACAACTGTTTTCATTTGAAGCTCTCACGTTAATTTAGAAATGTTTGTTGCAGATTAGTGGGTATTTAATGAAGGAGCTTGTCATTCAGAGCAGCAGGCTGTTCATAGTCTGGTTCTTCTTTTCCACTGTCACCACATGCTTGTTCAGCACGAATCCAAAGTAATTTCTAGTGCATTTTATTACAGCTGCAATTCAAATGGAACTATGTCTTTGCAAGTTGAATATGCCTGTATTATTGAAATGCATCAGACTGATTTGATTTTATATTTCTAAAATATATCAGGCATATATTGTACTGGCTATAGACTATATTTGTTGTGAATTTGCACTGTATGAATAAAAACTGAAATGGAATTTGAAGC
Organism: Girardinus metallicus; assembly: GCA_903067095.1. Classification (NCBI taxonomy): domain Eukaryota; kingdom Metazoa; phylum Chordata; class Actinopteri; order Cyprinodontiformes; family Poeciliidae; genus Girardinus; species Girardinus metallicus. The sequence continues at coordinate 40,611 of CAEGAE010030453.1, read as the reverse complement.
AACTTAGATTATTTTTGTTAAAAGTTAACATGAAATAAAAAAATGTCCCATCAATTAAACTTTATGCTTAAGACTGCGAGAAAAACAAAAAACATAGAAGAGAAGAAACTGTCCTATCCCTTTGTATTTTTTTAATAAATATATATATATATATATATATATATATATTTTTTTTTTTTCCAATTCTGTAAAATTTATATCACTAAACCACAAATACACAAAATCATGAGAAAAACATTTTTGCAGTCAAACACCAGTGATGGTTATAAGTACGTATTCGATCAAACAGACAAATAAAACTATTTTCAACTCCTTTCAAGTTTCGCTTTTAAGGTTTTGTTTTTAAGATAATCACTTAAGGAGATTCAACATGTTTTTGTTCTCCTCTATAAAACAGTTTTATTAAGAGCATAGGATCGGAAGTCCTCCCACACTTATGAATAAAGAATGTTTCTGACAGGTTCTCAGGTCAGAAGTCACCTGCCTTATAAAGCTGTGAAAGAGTCATACATTCCAAAATACCTGTTAAGACTTTAAAATAGATCTGATGTTGCTTGGTTGATTTTTCTGTTGACTTTATTTCTTTGTGTCTATTGGCAGAATCTTGCACAGAGAAAGAAATGTCCTTGCCTTGGAGATGCTTTTCAAATAGTGGAATACTGTTTTCAGAGTTCTCATTTTGCTTCATTTTAAGTAAGCTTTAAATGAACAGAATGTCCTTCTGACAGGACAAATCAATCGTTTCTCCTTTTGTTGATGTTTAAACTGAGACAGATTATGTCATATACATTTATTTCCATCCACTAATTTCTTGATAAATGACTCTATTATTGCACAGTTTCAGCACCCAGTGTCACCTACACTTACCGCCCACCTCAGTGCTCTGACACACCTTCGCTCTGATGAAGACGAGGACTCTATGAGCTGTTCTGGTGGTAAAATTGGACTGTTAGATTTTGCATGAATTCTCTTTGAAGTGTCAGGAGATAAAAAGGGAAGCTCACTGTGTTTTTAGTGTTCATTGTGTGACAAGAGTAAAACGAGGAGGAGGTTAGGTACCTAGGCTGTAATTTAACATGAATGTGAAGAAAATTGAGCTGTACACTGAATAAAACTCCTTCAGATGTTGGAAAGTTTGCTTCCAAGTTGGCAGACTTTTTTTGCTTTTTCCTTCTTATAATGCAGCGCGAGAGGGAGTCTGACAATAATGTGATTCTGTTTGTCACAATGGCGTGTATTTAGCTAAAGAAAATAAAATAAACTGATTTAAAAGGCAGAAATGAACAGAAGACAAGCAGGTAATTTTCTTGATTCCTCACAACTTTAAAAAAAAATACTGGATTGGATTTTTCTTTTTCTTTTTTCTAAAAGACTTTAAAATGTTCAGGCAATTTCAAATAAGAATATTTCTATAAACCATATTTTTTTGTTTTTTAAAAAAAACTATATCTTTACCAGAGTCACCAGAACAGGATTGTCCGTTCATATCTTCTCAAGCCTCAGTAATGTGTGATCAAGTGCTATGTTGAGGCTTTACTGCACAGCAAAATTTTCTTTGATTACAGAGAGCTTTGATGAAAAAAAGTACTAAAACAGGAAAAGAAGCAGTTTTACTCAAAATGATGACAACTGCTTATAATGGTCAAAATGCAAACATTTTTACAAACAAGCCTAATTTGTGATTACTTATCACTAAACAGTAACGACAGTATGAAGTATTCTGTACAATTTACATTCACACTTACGGTATACCAAACTGATTTGTTGCAATTGCATGTGGTATACTTCTAACTCAAGTACATTTCTTTATTTGTGCTTTTTCCTGGAATAAAACACTCAACCTTGCAAGTACAAGATTGCTGTCAAAGTGATCTTTTCAATATATTTGCAAAGCTGTTGTAACATTACACTTTTGACCTGTTGGGGAATGAGTGACTGCAAATGCAAATTGAGAACTCTTTGTGGTCTTTCAGCCTATATAAGCGTTCATATGTAAGTAACTGGAATTGTATTTGTAAAAGGAATTTGTTCTGCGGTAATCTGGGAAAGTTTTTAAAGCATTTTACAATGTGAATTAAAAGTTAAACAAAAGCATATTCGTAACAGCAATGCTGTTTCGGTATGAGAACTTCCATCTCTTTCAATATTTTTCGTCATAGAAAGAGTTAAGCAAAGTTGTGGTGCTTTCAAGGGCTGCTGAGTTGACTTGTGAGCACCTGAAAAATCTAAGTTACACGATGGGAGCGTAGACAGTTGGAAAATTAACTTGGTCACTGCAGAGAGCGTCAGATATGAGATAAGGTTTTGAGCTGAAATTAGACTCTGTCGAACTTTGATCTACAGGGAAATATGTCTAGTATCAAAGTGAAAGCAAGTATTTACTGAATGACTTTTTCATTCCGTTAAAGGCAAGGCATATGAGGTTTTCAGAGGCTCGGTTCCAGAATGAAGAATGCATGCTACATCTGCCTGTTTAGTTCCGGTCCTGAAACACAGAGTGAACAGCTCTCTGATTACCTGAGGGATCTCCATGGTTCATACCTGACAAATAACTCTGAAACGTATTTAGACTGAAGACTATTCAATGTCTTACAGGTAAGGCATAGAATATCCTTTTACAAACAAGGAGTGATTGGAGTGATATAATGACTGGTGTTAAATGACCTGTTTCCTTGGTTTTGGTCATCACTGTGGTAGTGGCATTTTTGATGACCAGCAGCTTCCTTACTGATTTTGTAAGAAGACCTATACAATAATAAAACTTACTAAAAATAAAAGTCTGCACAAATTTTCCTCTGTCATGTTTTTTGACAGGAAATCCTTTATTTTGCCATTTTTAAAGTGGTAGTTAGCTACTGTAGCGCCCCACTGCTCTTTCCACAAATAACTGGGATAAGAACCTAGAACAAAAGCCGGGTATATTTTTACCCAGGGCTACACTACCTTAATTGTTTTAGATGTTGCATTTTGAGATTAAGCATCTAAACAACAATCACCTAATTTACAACAAAAGACATTTGTATGTAATCTAGTTTTATATCAATCAAACTATTACAGATATCACTAAACTTAAGTATTTGTGTGGCTAAAGCACATCAGTCCATAGAATCATTTCCTGCATTCCAACAATCACGGCCAAGATCAAAACAACAGCAAGATGAGACCAACATCCATCACTTCAACCTTCTATGTGAGGACGAGGAGAAATTATAGAGTATGACCTGAGGAAGTCAACATTTGCAATCTAAAACAAAACTGAAAACATAATGTTTCAGGCTGTCATTCTGCTCAGGTTACAGTTTAACTGCACCTGATCGAGAAGCCAATTAACTGGTCTATGGACCACAAAATCCTCAGTTTATTTTAATCCTTGGCCAAAACACTCAAGATGGTGTGGTTGGATTATGGATGGGTTTCCTCCATGTCAATGACTCCAAACATGTCAACAAGGCAACAAATGAGGTACTAAGGAAGGTAATAGAGCTCAGTCCTGCAGACAACCTGTGGAGTGTGCAGAATCTGCAAAACTAAAGACCAATGTTAGAAAATCTTCCACCACTCTAAGTCATGTAATGACATGCTTGTTTCAGTTTACTGTAATAAATGTATCTATTTTTAGTTGATATTCCTTCATAAAAATCCAGCTTGTTCCTTTGAAGTTGAGGAAACTGCATCTATACTCAATTAGAAATTAACTTTGACAAACTAAAGATGAACTGTATCTTATCTTTAAAAAATACAGACTGAAACTGATTACATTGCTGTTGTCATTTGATCTGATTGGAATTCAAGATGAATGCTTTGTTTTACTGTATTTTATTTTATACAAAATTTCATAAAGTCAAAAATAAAAACAATTTTCAGGACCTTCAGAGCAACACTTTGTTTTTTTCTTGAGGAAACGTGCCAGTCGGCATGATAAATCTTTTTCCTTGATCATTGCTTTTAACCTCTGAAATATTTCTCCAGGTAAAGAACGTGACAACAGCGTCAAAGGCCTGGAAGTACTGTGACACACTGACATCCCCTTAGGAGCCCCCCCGCCAAGTGAACCTCCCTACCTGAACTTGCAAAGGGTTTGCATTTCAGTTGCTGGATCATTTGCTTGGGGTATCAGGCGTCTTGCCTCTGACTTGCATCATCACCCCCCATCTCAAAGTTTTTTGCCACGCCGTCTTTTCCTTCTCATTCTGTCTCTGGCATGTAGATTATTCTCATCAGCCTTCTCTCAAGATCCTCCGGAGGAAAACAACAAGAAAGATGGCGAGGGGCTGGTGGAAAAAGAACATCAGAGTCATTTTCATGTCTGCAAGGTGACCCTGATGGTAATGTGGTCCTTCATTGCACCAGCTTCAAAGCTCATTGACCCAATGGGATGGAAAAGAAGAGTGTTGTGGGTAAATTTCACCTAAAGAACAAAACAAAAATCTTTGATGCTGACATAAAAAAACACAACTGTATCGAGGATGATTTGGAGGCATTGCACTTTATTCTGCAGTAGTCAGAAAAGGGTAGACTTAATGAACTGTCTTCTATCAAGTGTTCTTGAACATATCTGTCACATTAACCATATGAAAAGTGGCTCCCAGACCCAGAACCTGCCTTGAACATTGTAGTTTGAATCTGAATCTTGACATATGAGCTGATGTGGAAGTCAAAAAGTTGGTAAAGTGGGAAAATTTCTCTCCAAGGCTCTGCAGTTAAGCTCTTAACATAAGTCCTGAAATTCTTAGAAACAAAACTTTCTTTTCAGCTTTGAAGGTATTTGTATTATTTTCATTCCCACAGAAAATACAACTTTCCCAAACTAGGTGTGTAACTTGTCAATCCCCCCAAAAAAGTTAAACTTTGTGCCTGGAAGAAAATGTTTGCTATTCTTTAATCATCCATCCATCCATTTCCATTAGACCCTCGTCCCTTAGTGGGGTCGGGAGGTGCTGGTGCCTATCTCCAGCCACGTTCTGGGTGAGAGGCGGGGTAATTCTTTAAACAGGGCTCCACATTTCAAGGGACAGGACAAGTTCAAATGTATAGAATTTTTTTTAATTGTTATTTTGATTCCAGTTACAAATACATGTCTGCAAATGATACAAATATGTATTTGTGCTGGGACTCATTTGAAAAGTATTGCGGGAAATACAACACTTCTGGTGAAACTGCAAGTTCAACAATTGAATGAAAAACAATCTTGGGTACTAAAAATAAAATCAACAAAAACAAGGGCTTTAGTAACTAGTTACAATAGTAATCATTGCCCTTTTTATTCCATGTATGTTCCATTTTTCTTTTATCTTGGGTTTAAAATTTTTCAGTAGCTACTAATGATGGGTTTTAGCTCTGAGAGGATAAACAAAGTAATTTAATTTTAGTGTTGAAGTTGCACCATATACAATCATGTTTTCTGTATCGTTGTCTTACCAAACAGATTTTGACAAGAACAAACTCAGCTAGTGTGTTATTTTCATCTAGAGACAATGTTTCAAGTGATGCAACTCAACCTTTATGAACTGTGGCACTGTTCTGGGTTTTGAAAAATTTTAAAGTTTGATGGTAGGGCATATAATCTAGCAGAAGAATAAAGCGCCTGTAAGCAAGCGTTCTGTAGCTGCATTGTAAAATAAATAAATAAATAAATAAAATATTCCTTTGATAACAACAGCCATGATGCAAAGGCTGCATTGCTGTTTTTGGGTTGATGTCTGTGGAGAATAAGTGTAGTATGTTTTTCCAAAGGAAATTTACCAGCAACCTACATGGTTTTCTATATTGTAAGTTCTTGGGAAACAGAATTTGAGCTTCTTGCGTAAAAAAGTGGTGCTCCAGAAAACCATTGTGAGTCAAAGTTAACCCTGACCTTAGAACCGTGTGATGGTAGGACACTGAAAAGTTATTCATTAAGGCTTGATTTTCCTATGATTGACAGCAAACCGATACAGGATATGTTCAGGAGGATTCACAACCACAACCTCTATCACCTTCTGTCAGTCTGCTGAAGAGTCTCCTCTGAACATCACTGTGTTATGTTAAAACTTCAGATTATTCAGCAGTGAATAAAAAGCTCCAGGAGAGACAGTTTGATTTATTGTTCTGCCATCCTTTCTGTAGCAGCTGTGCTAACAAAGATCCTCACAGACACAGCTGGAAGTTAAATATTCTAACAGAATCAATCTCAAGAAAACCTCTCTATGGGTATGTGGATTAGACAAGGCAATATATCTAACAATGTGTACATTTCCATTTGTACTACAGAGATTATATCTTGAATCCAATTTTCACTTTGAAAATCCAACAGCAACACTGCCTACTTGCTTTATTTTATTGTTGTTTCCGTGTGTATAATGAACATAATATCATGTCTAAAATTTAAAAGGATGTGGATCCCTTCACATATCCGTTGATTCCAACATCTGAACCCTGTGCCATCTGTATGACCTATTTTCTGTAGATATTTTATAACATTACAAGTGAATAACATTCTTTTCTGAACAAGGTTGAATTAATTAAACACCATAACATGCCCAATGAAAATATATTTCACAGTTACCAATAAAACTAGATGTAAAATAAAGTCGTCCTAGCGTTAAAATATCATAATAATCTATCTTTGAGGCTGTACAAAAAGTAAGCATTTCACAAAAGTATTGAAGAAATGCATTTTTTTTCTTCTAATATTAACTGACTGAACATAATGTCACAATCCTTCAAATGGTGTTTTTACAAAGGATTCCGCAATGGCTGCACAACTAGGGGTAAATGCAGTCTGTAGAAATAAAACTGCCATATTTAATCAAACGTGATTCCATTGTTTATAGTTAGTTTTATAAATGTTTTAGGCATTTATTTAAATACTTTTTATGGATAATTTTAATACACCATCAGGACTTTGAGGTTTAGGATGAGAAAAGGGCACTGAAGAGATTTTTTAAAATCTATTTTAGATTCCCTGGGCCCCAGTTCAATTATTTTAGCCTTTTCTTTTGGTTACAGCTAAATGAAATGAGAGGCTTCAAAATGCTGCCGGGATGCAACAGAACAACATCAACAGCTGGCTTATATCAAATCTGACTGACTGATTTCACTTTATGAGGAATCTTCCTTACTTACCAGAGTTGGTTATGGAGACCCATACAGGGTTTGTTGCCAACATTACATGTGAAGACCAACAAAAAGCTGGTTAGAAATAGGAATGATTTGATAACTGCAAATTTTTCTATAGAGTTTAGAGAAAGATAAAATACTTTTTTCATGACAATTTTTGAATATAATTTAATAATATCAATAATTTGTCATTAAAAATATATATATTTTACAAGTAAATCTGTGACATTTAAGAAGTTTTATCTTAAATGTACATGGTATAAATTTCCATTGCCATTCCGGTGGTATCCTTGGCGCCTGGCAAATACAATCAGTTAAGCAAAGTCTGTTTCTTGTATAAAAACATGTTAAAGTCAGGATGTATTCATTTCCTCTTTAAATTCAGACATGATAAAGACAGAGGTGGTCATGTTTGAAGCAGAGCATAAGAGAGGAATAATCTGCTGTCAGTCATTCACTCTGGATGGCATTTATTTGGTCTCCAGTAATAATGTAAATGACCTTTGTTTCATCAGGATATGTTCTTTAAATCTCAATCTATCTATGTTAAAAGGGAGTGGTTCTTTAACAGAGAGGAACCACTCTCTCTAGCAGAGAGTGGTTCGATGCAATCTGTTAGTTTCCTTAAAGAGTTTTTTCTCACTGGCATTTAATAATTCACTGAATCTGACTGTAGTTGAATGGGCTGGTATTAAGTAGACCGAAACAAATGAAGTGTGATCCATTTAGACTGTAACTGGAAAAATTTGGACAAGTTTAATGTGGTGGCTCAGTATGGAAGTTTTGTTATTTGACAGTAGGTATTAACGTTTTATCATCTCTGTATAAACATTGCAACTACCTGACAAATCTACTGGTTGCAAAGTGCTGTTGTTAACAAACTTGCATAATAACCTGTCTGCATTTAAAATCTTGACCCTTTTTTGACTCATCCAAATTGACACATTCAGTGCTGCAATATTTCATTGACATTTGTAAAAATAAAGAGCATGGGGATTCTAAGAGTCCTTGAGTTTAAAGAAATATCAAATTCTTTGTGTTCATGTGAGATCCAGCGTATCTCACATGAACTGGTGGACCTGATTTCCTTCAGGTCCACCAGAAACCTGAAGGAAATCTGAACAGTGAGAATAAGAGTGAATGACCTGAGGCAGTGAAATGGATCAGAGACAACACCAAACCCAACACCACATGCTCATACTGTACATCTAGATCTCCACTGCAAATCTAAAGATGGCTGATAAAAAATGGATGTCAAACAGCTGCTTGAGGAACCTCTAAAATCAAGCTACACAGAGGTGTTTGATGTATTCTCTACTGTTCGTCTTTGAAAAATGCTGGCAAACTGTTTGAGAAGAGCCACACACAAGCACTTTAAAACAACTTTGAACAGCTAAATTGTTCTTCGTACCTGGGCCACAGGAAATGTTCTGCTTTTTAAAGCTGCAAGAGGCACAGCCAAGCTAAACAGTAGCGATGTTAAATTCATGTTTTGTTTTACAATGAAAAAGAATACACCAAAGTCATTAGTCACAGCTTAAAGGAAATTGGGTTCATCACAATTCTAAGTGATGGCAGTTTGCATCCTTAGCCTTAAGACCCTGTCACACTTCTTCAGTGTAGTTTCAGTTTTGTAAAGGTGAGTCTATAATGAGGAACCCTTTGAGATGCACAAAACAAAACATAGCTGGTATTTAGTGACAAGACATATACTTTTTGTAATGGTGATGTTTCTACTGTGATACATATAGCTAGGTGGTATCGCAAGCATTATGATGTTAGAAAACATTACAGCATATAAACAAAAAAACAAAAAAAACAAAACAAAACCTAATCTTAAATCAAAACCTTCCCAGTTAGTTCATCAATAGTAGCTATGGTCACCTCACAGCCTAGTCTGTTGAAACAATAAAACCAACTACTGTGTTGCAATTTAAAATTTTGATGTGTTTTGTTTTTTAAATCCTCTAGACTGCCAAGTCAATTCATTACAGCTGAACTATACTCGCTGTCAAAACCAGTTGTACACCAAATAAGCAACAATCTGGAATAGTTAGAATTTGATTAAATTTGGTCCACATGCAGACCAGTGATGAGGTGGGTAAATGATTGAATCTGCAAGCAGGTGGTAGATCTAGAAGTGGTCCCAGAGAGCATACATAACAGCAATACAAACATAGGGATGGTGTTACAGGCAGGTACCAGAGCTTCTGGAAATCAGTCAATACACTAAGTGAATATCAAAAAACACAGACGATATGTCATACCAAAGCACCCAGTCTCAGACACTGAGAGCTACCAATGCAACAGCAGACAGAATCATCAGTCACCATAGGGAAGTGTGAAGAGAAAGTAGGCCTCACATTTGGTAGGGAGTCCAAGATGTTCCAGGAGAGGGGGCAGCCCGGAATCCAACCAGACAGACAGACAAGCACACATAGAGACAAACACATGTTTTACCCTCATGCAGACACAGACATTCAAGTCAATTTACTCGACATAACACACAGAAAATATATCCACTTGCCGTCTTCATACACACTTGATACTCCCAGGTCCAGGTAATGTCGCCTCAGAGGAGCAACCCACAAAGAAACCCAGAAGATGGTTTATTCTGGGGAGGTGAAAAGCCTCAAACCACACAAACAACCCCTTGTTAGACAGTAGGCAGTGCAACTTCACCCCTCCACCTATAACCCTAAATGTCTACATAGGGTTCTGGTTTCCCAAAGGACATATGAGAGGAGACCATTAGGTGTTCCCACCACACCTCATGGCAAGTTATACAATAAAATTAGGATCCAGGCTGCCATAAGACCACAGAGATGAAAAACCGCCTCGCACCTGAGTGATGCACATGCACCCCAAAGGCATGAGTGGTGGTGTGATGGAGCGGACAGAATCAGGTGGTCAAGGATGGGGAGGCAAAGACTGGGGGGAAAATGCCCTCCCTGGAAGTCAGCTCCCAAGCTGACCCCAGTAGGCAACCCCATTACCCAAAATCCATTGGGGAGGGAGCTCCCGATACATCTGCCCCAAGACAAATGGTAAAATAAGATCCATGCTTCCCACTCTCAGGCACCTTTTATCCACTTTGTCCCCAACTTATCTCTTCTGGTACAGAGCTGACCTTCATAAATCTCATAATTATAAGGAGACTTACATAACATACATTTTCAATCATCACAGATTTATTTCACATACATAAAAATAAATGCATATTCAGGTTTAATGACAGTTTCATTTAATACAACTATACTACTGAAACAGAAACCAAGAAGCATGATCATTTTTATCCTTTTGTAATCCAAATCATATTTGATCACTCCTTTAAGAGAGAACAGGCAAGGTTAATTACATTCATTCTGAGTTTGGGCTTTGCATCACTCAATCAGAGTGCCAATACTTTTATGTTTTAATGATGTATTTTCCAATTACTTTATTCATGGTAATATGGAATGATCTAAATATAACAATAAGTCCAAATTGGACCTTGTCGAGAGGCTACTTAAATTAATATTTAACTGATGTTAGTTGAGTGCTCATCAGTGACTGTAATGACTGTGATTTGATAAATTGCTTTAAAGTAAAGCATTATTTCACAAAGTAACATTGCTACCCAACATTGTTTGAATATGTAGTGAAAAGCTGCTGGTTTACTTTATGTGATAAAACATATGTAATTGAACTAACCACCACAGTATAAAAGTATAACCACTAGATTGTTGTTTTCTCAAGGTCAAACAACTGCAGTGCGTCATAAAAATAACAGTTGTGAAGCTATGCCTAAGTCCTGCTTAAGTTGTCAAAGTACATTGAAAATTAAAAAAAAAATCCGTTTTGAAACGTTAATAAAAAAATAGGATTAATCAGGATTTCTCAATTATAAAGAAGATTTTAATCATTTCCCACCACGAGAAATAATAGGTCTAATTTGTTGCCAAACTTATAAGCAACATCCCAATATTCTTATCTATCTGAAAAGAAAACAATGTATAAAATGCAAAGAAAAAAGTTTTGGCATCAAAAATTTGCAGATTACATTTTCAAATAACTACATTTCTTCATACTTATCTATTACTTCCTGTTGAGATGACAATCCTGAGGTAAGTTTACAGAAAGTGACTCCACCTGCAAAAGCACACAACCTGATGTACATCATTTTTTCCTTTCTTACTACAAATTATATATTACAGCCAGAAAAAAGCAATGAAGGATCCAGCAGACTAACAGCTAGACTTGTTTATGTGCTTCATTGTTAGTTCAGCTTGTTTCTGTGAATATATGTAAATTCAGTTCATGAATATTTACTAATGTGCGCAAGACAGATTCTGGAGTTGTCTACCCCCACCAGCAGATGCATGCTTCACTTAAACAGGTCAGTGTCATTTCTTCAGAGTGTTTGCTATGTACACTGCGAATGTTTTTATGTGTCTGCATGACCCTCTCTGAGAGTTATTTCACCCGCTCCACCACAGACCAGCCCACACAATGCATCAATTTAGTTATTTCTGCCGCAGTAGCCTTTAATATTAACGACGGTGGAGGGAAAGCATGTAAAAACAAAAGCTGCATTATACCAGAGGAAATACATAACATTAAATATTTAGTGTTGTTTTATTTGACAAAAACACTGAAAGAAAAGAAACATGCTGCATAAATGCACACTAAGGCTTTTTTATTTTTCTGTCTCGAGATTCCACCCGGTTCCCCTTCTAGGCAGTCTTCTGCTGCGTCCCCCTTTCAGCTTTCAGCACATGGCTTGACTGTGATAAAGGGATGTGGAGTGCAAAAGAAAAGCTTTTAAAGTTGTATTTGGCATCCCAGTGCTTCCCAGTCAGCAGGCAGCAGCCTTCTTATAAGATTAGACTTTTTTAGGCAGCAAGTCAGTCGATTCGCATCCCTCCTCTGTGTCTCACTGTCTCCACTGGGGATGGGTTCGGCTGCTGTGACCCCGCAGGGTTTCAGAGCACCCGTTCCATCTGAAGTCTAGCCAGCGTGGTCTCATCAGAGGTGGAGAGGTAGCTGAAGAAGAGGGTCAGGAGCAACATCAGCAATTTCAACATTTCCTAAAGGTGATTCTACTGATGGGGTTTCCAAAGTTTCAAACATGAGCAACATGGAAGCAGCAATAACAATATTTAGAGGAACAATTAATCACATAATTGACTGTAAAAAGCTAAGTTTACAATAATTCATTAGACAATGGGTGAGAAAGACCAGATGAAAATCAACACACAAAAACCCATATACACTTCCATGTTTGGCCATCTATTCTGTACGGTATTGAAAATATTTTATAATCAAATTTGTACATCTAGTATAGGGATATTCAGCTCCAGTCCTTGAGGGCTGGTGTCCTACAACTTAAAAAAAAAAATCTGCCTCTGGTTCCACACACCTGAGTAATGAGGTCATTAGCAGGACTCTGGAAAAGTTGACTGCCTACTCAAGAAGTAATTCAGCCATTTAATTTGGATCTGTTAGACCAAGGATGCATCTAAAAGCTGTCGGAAACTCAACAATACACCGATGTACAACTTCAGGACATTGAGGACCAAAGTTGAAAATAGCTGGTCTAGTTAGGTTCTTCGATTCTGGTGCTGCTCATTTCACCCCTTTGTCATTTCTTACTACAACTTTTCAGACTTTGAAATGGAATCATCCAGAAAAGGATGTTACCGCTTTAACAAGACACCAGTTGTTTGTTGTCCAATCACAGAAACGTCACCTCCACCAAGATCACCATTTGAACATCCCTTTGCTCCACTGCTGCTCTGCTGCCTTTTGCCTTCATCAGTCTGACCCGTCCAGCACACTCTTTTCGTGAACCAAACAAGTCTCATGAATCATCTACTCTGTTTCCAGTCAAAATTCTCCGGAGCCATCCAATTAAGCACCCATCATCCAGATCCTTTCTTCCTCTCAACACCAGACATTCACTTTTGAACCATACTGCCTGAAACCTGGAGATGAAACCTTTCTTTGCTGTGCACATTTGTTTCCCCGTTTTGACTAAACCTTTTTACCTCTCAATCCGTTTTCTGTATGTTGATAAGCAAATTAGCGAAAAGCATGATGGCAACATGCTTAACTGATCCACACAATAACCCACAGTTTTTTGGGGGGTTGGGAGCTAAAAACTTTGGTTCTAGAGTCCTCCATACACCATCCTTCAATTTTTAAATCTAGAACCATGCAGGGAGGAGGATAACAACGGTACCATTGCAATGTATTTGACTACATCCTATTCGAAGGTCACTGAATCTTTGGTAGGGTACATGCATGATTTTTTTTACTTCCACTCAAAGGTCTTTTCAAAGTCTGTTCAAAGGAATGGATAGAGGACAGATTGTACAAAAAATGTTTATATGTCTGGAAGGGAAGTAGAAAAGATGATAACCACACAAAGAAACTCCATGGATGTAGTGAAGGTGGAGCGTTGACAAATAGCTCACCTTGGTGTGAAAAGCAGAAAAAGATGATTTAGTTCACTGAAGTTCACTCCTCAAAGAAATAAAAAGCACAAGTTCTTTGAGAACAGAATGTAATGTAGATTCTGCAGTTATTGATGGTACTGACTGGACAATGCATTTGAAGCAAATATTTTAAATTATGTTCTTTTCTAGTCTAAAAAGGTTTCTAAACTCAGCATCTCAGAAGAAATATTGTATCTAATGGTGCTGCTAAAGAGAACTGGGTAATCATCAAGTTCATTAAACCTTCTCTCGGACTAAGTACATACACAATAAGCTTGTACACTCTGACACAAAGTTATTGAAGAAGCTCGGATGACCTAATAATCACCTTTGGTTCACTTTGTTAAATAAATATAAAAGAAAGCCTTCTTAGTGCTGTCCTCTAACAGCAAATAAAACCATTTAGATTAAAATTTACCACTGGTGTAAGTAATTTTATATCAAATGGAAAATTGTGCTAAAGCTCTTTAGGTCGTCCATTAGCACCGCATCGAGAGGAAAAGGGCAAGAATTATGGCCACTAACTGTGTACATAGCAAAATGTCCTGAAAGCAGTCACTTATGTGGATTTGAATACTAAGCTTTTACTACAGAGGCAGGACAACAACCGCCAATGAACTGAAATTCATCATAATTTACTTTCTTCTTCTTCTGAAGACTAATGATCCTCCTTGTGGAAAAAAAATACATCTGAAAATAAAAGCAGAAAAGTTTTATTTTGAGAGGTGAATTGAGACTTTTAGTAGGCTTAATGTGACCTAGATGTAAAACACAAAGCTCAGCATTACCAGGACCTGAGAGTTACTGTCATTAAAACCCCATTAGCTCCAAGCTGCCTGATGTTGTCTGTGTTCAGTTCATGGCAGCCGCTCACCCTCGCTATACCGTTTCTTTCCAACCTTTCCAATTGGCCAGCCTTGCTTTGAAGCCTCCCCAATTATACCCGTCGTCCTGCCCCCTGTAGGTTAATTATGTCATTACCAACTTGTTAGTGAGGTTGTTTCATGAAATATGATTGTAATAAAACTACATGACCAAAGGCAATATTAAAATAAGGTCCAAAACTCAGAGAGACCTGATCAGGCTCATCTTCGCTGTCGGCTTCATCATTCACATCACGAGGTGAATGCTCATTGTCATACTGGCAGGCAAGAACACAAATAAAATGCTCTGACTGCTCAGATAGACACAGGTTGGGCCTAGAGGGGACCACTCATTCATCCCAAAATGTTATTTCTATGCAAATGAATGGGCAGGAATTAGAAACAGGGAAAAGAAGATAGCTCCGAATCCCACCAGTTGCCATGGGGACCGAGATCTTATCATCAGAGTCAAGTGGGGCATGAAGCCGATGAGCTGAGAGCCAAGAGGGCAGAAGGGAAGAAAGAAAAAGCTGAAGACTTATAAAACATGCTGTGAATTTTGAAGATAGTTTTTTTTTATTATTATTTAAAGCTGTGGTGCTTTTGTTAAAGTGTTGTTTGTGTATCTGTCAAAAGAAAGCAAACCTTCTATTTAAAGAAAAAAACAGTGTCATTCAGAGAGTTTGTTAGCTCTCTGAGCAAGTTTCAAAGTAATGCAAACTCAACTCAACAAAAATTATTTCTGATGGCCATGGAAGGCCATTTACTAGCCAAAGATATTCAGACTTCCCAATTCCCTTCTTATAAAATAGACAAACTAAAGTATCTACAAAATCTTTTCCAGTAGATTACTGATTTGTGCAGAGCACAATTAAATCAGTTTTCTGCAAAGAGAGTTTGACTCCTGAACTGTAGATTTCTCCAGGTCTTCCAGACTTCTTGTGGGTATTTTACTGCTCCAGTAAAAGTTCTAGATCAAGATCTGATGAAACCAGTAGGACCACGTCACCTGCTAAAAGCCCATATAGGGGCCATGCGGTGGCCTTACATGTGCAAACTCATGTAGGGCCACCGCCATGTAGGGCCCATGTAGGCAGTGATCCTACATGGGCAAACCCATGTGGGGCACATCGTGGAAACCGTGGACAAACCCATTTGGGTCCCATATGGTCTGCCCTCTTTTTTCCCATGTGGGGCTCACCTAGGTGTGCTGGCTGGGATTGCTGGCTTTATGTTGCTAAAAAGTATTTACCCCCAAGAACTGATTAACTATCTACCTACCCTTAATCAAAAACAA
Source organism: Girardinus metallicus (assembly GCA_903067095.1). Classification (NCBI taxonomy): domain Eukaryota; kingdom Metazoa; phylum Chordata; class Actinopteri; order Cyprinodontiformes; family Poeciliidae; genus Girardinus; species Girardinus metallicus. Next base: position 24,874 of record CAEGAE010030453.1, on the reverse strand, counting down.
CCCTAAAGGTGGCAGTATTTAGTGAGCCGAGTTGTACAATCTGAAACTTAGAATTGAATACCAATTCCTGCCATTGGAGAAGACTGTGTAAATAATTAGCACACATCTGGAAGAAAACCTTTTGTTGAATGAAAACATTACACAGGAAGACAGCGAGCTAAATTATTATGTTCAAAGGAGATGACATTCTATTTTGGCCAAAAAAAAAACAACAAAACAATAACAATGAGCAATTCTCAGAAACGTACTGCAGTTCAAAATATTTCCCTCATAACCACATACAATGGCATAAAAGCAAAAAAACAAAATGTCAGGGAAAATAACTTAAAAAAAACAAACTCATGTTCATGTCGGTGAGCGCATTTGTTCCTTTTGCCATTTGAGGTCTCTGTATTCATGTATTGTCACAATTTGAATTCTAATTTATGTTTATGATGGCTCAAAGCTAAATCATAAAATATTTTACTCAATAAAACCACGTGTTTCACAGTGAGGACTCTGCATTTAATTTAAAGTTTTAAGATAAAGACTTATCCATCCATCCTCTTGCTCACACGTTTGAGATCAGTTGAAAGATTGTCATGATGGTTATGGAAATGGAAATCCTGATATTCTTCTTCGAAGCAACACTTTTAGATTCTCCTGGGGGAGTTCCCAGCCTGGAATTGGTATGTTGTTCTTTTATTAAGTTATGAGCGCTGGGTCTACTTCAGATAAGACATACCAGAAAGGGAGGCACCCCTAAGGCCTTCTGTTCAGTTGATCCACCTAAACTGATTCTTGTCAATGTGGAAGAAGAGACCTTGCGTTTCCTTTTTCGTTAGGTAATTCAACTCTGAATCCGTCCTGAAAACGTCTTTCCATCCAACCAACTAGCATAAACAAGTCATTGATAAACCTGAACTCCTTCCCTTGCGTAGAAAACTCAACTTTAAGTTGAAAAGATCGATCCATTTTTAGGAATATTCACCTATTTGTAGTTCAGAACAATGCTTTCACACAGATTTCCATCCCCTTTGATTCCCAGGTAATTGTGAGCTGCTCCAGTGCACACTGATGGTGATTGCATGAGTGTAAAAGTAAGATGACCAAAATTGAGCTACCCAAACATTTTGGCCTCCTCTAAATGATTATAAGTCAACTCCTCAACATGGTGGAGTTTTTTATACTTGCTGTGTTAACTGGCATCCATTGTAGGGTTTTCAGTGTCAAACAGGGCTGTAGATGAGTGGACAGACTAAGACACTTTTTAAAATGTCATGACAATCTAAATAAAAAGGTAAACTAGCAACGAAAAGGAAAAAGAAGAGAAACTTGTAAAAGCCTTCTTCATGTGGGTCCACCGCCTGAGGCAGAAAAGTGGAAAGAGGATTACAGGAAAGGCCGGGAATAATGTAAGAAAGTCTGTAAAGTCATGAAATTTACCCAAAGATTGTCAGGTCAACAGTACATCAAGTTGTTATTTCAAAGAAACATTGCAAACAAGCTTCTGCTTTTCCATTAGATTATTAGTGAATTTGTGTGAAGACGTCACGACCTGATGGGATTTCCAAATGGAACTGAGAAACAAGTAGGAATCGCATATACTCAGAAGTTAAAGTAAGTTTGCATGCAACTATTCTACTTCATGGCAAAAACTAAAAACAGTATTTCACCTAATCTTTTTTAATGAATGTTTGGATTCACATGAGCACTAAACAGTAGGTATGTTAAACTTACTTTCACACTTCACTTTATGTAAAAGTGTGGCATTTTTGGGAATCACTTTACTGCACGTTCTGCTGGAGTTCCCCAGAAGTCAACCAAAAGATCTGCCTGCAAATGTGGACTTTCAACTTTCCTAAACAGAAATGTGTTGGTGTCAGCTCTAAATATCCCAGTTTCATCTGCTTTACATTCATCTTTGTGCAATATTTGATAAGACATCTCAGAGGAAATGCTTCGCTTCTCACCTCTTCACCCCATCATCATCATCATGGTGACATCAGCACATTTGCCAAATATCTCTGTGAAACCATTGGAACGCAGCTATTAAAATCATGAAACATTAACAATGCTGAGAGCAATCACGTCTCTATAGCCAGAGGGCTTTGTTCATTCATTATGCATCTGTTGCTCCCCGCCTACCCACCGCACGTCCGGCTTTCAAACTGCATAGCAGGTTAGTGCCCGACTGTTACCGACTGAGATCTTGCCACTATTAAGAGAATTAAATCGGGCTAAGAGGGCTTTTCAGGGAGAACATAAATTCTCCATTATCTCCCCTTCTTGGTGGCCCCCTCCATCCCTCTTCTCCAGCAGAGGCACAAGCTGATTTTTACTGCCACACTCTCATTTCGCCTCCGAACTTGTCTGCTGGAGACTCTTAAAACCCCATCGGATAACAATAAGATGTGTTGAGTGAGTGCTTCAGCCTCTTTTCTTCATTTCCTCCTTTAATGTTTTGTTTGTGACACACAATGTAAAAAAGCCTTTAGGTGGGAATTTTGTTGCAGAGTTCGATGTTGCGAGATCTGCAGGAAGAAAGACACTGATGGATTATAGCCATTTTATTTTCTTTCTAAATGAAAAAAAAATAACTGTTGAGCAGCTTTTTCCCAGAAAAGTCTTAAACGTGACTGTTGCACTGATGTCCAGTCAGGCCACAGATAATGCGCATGGAATATTTTCTTATCATAAAGCAGGAATTAAGTGGTGTATTTTGCACTAGTCATTTAAACAGAAAATTCTATGAAAACATGTCAGCCTCTTCCTGATTTATCTAAACATTTGGATGATATATATTAATTTTCACAACTGTTAAAATGTTATTGTGAAATGTAATGTAATTTATAAGTAAAGTGTCATTTCTGGTTAAAAAATTAACACACAGTAAAATTTTGTAAAATTGCTGAAGGATTTTTTTTAATTCATCATTTTGAACTATAATTACCCTGTTCACCCTCACTCAGTGAGCCTGACCAGTGCAACAACAGTAAAAGGAGTTAGTCTAATTTATTTTTAAGTCTACTACACATGGAAAAACTCCTTCAATTACTTGAAACCCTTTACCTAGGCTTAAAGCAAGTGACATTATTGGCAATAACACTTAAATACATAAAATATTGAACCATATGAAACATTTATGATTAATGTAATCCACTTATGTCATCTGCCTTTGTCTGCTCCATGATAAGATCTTTATCAACTAAGTCATTTAACTGAATGCTATACATAGGTGAGATAATAGCTTTTTATTGGACTTTCATCATCATTAATTCATCACATCTGTTTATCCAGACATCCCTCCAAAGGCTGTAACTGCATTAGGGTCTGGAGGTCAGCAGGGTGCTTGTGCCTATCCAACTTCAAAACAAAGAAATGGAGTGCATCCAGGATTACCAACTCAGAAAACAAAAGACACAAATAAAACCATGCTGCCATTTAGGATCACCTGAGAAGTTCTACTGGAAGATGTAAGAAACTACAAAAAGAAACAACTGAAGCTAAAGACACAATGCTTCAATCCATGTACCGTTCCATGCTGCCATCATTTGTGCACAAAATCCAACTTGAAATCTACTGCTGGGAACATTCGGTCAGTCTAAGTCTATGTTAATGTTAATCTGCCAGTTTCAGTGCCGACTCAAAGAGCTTCCCGGTTTAAACAAAGACTCGTGAGTTCCTCCATTATCCACCGTTTCATACAAGCAATTATAGAGTTTTAAATGTCATCATTCATATAAAACAGCAAAGTAGGATACTCTATTTATCTACTGTTTGTGATTTTTTTAAGTGTCTTCTACAACATGGCATAAAAGTTCAGCTTTCACTTTAAGATTACTCACCACCTTGTCCCGTTCCTAATATTCCTTGTGGAAAGTCATGAAAAATGGATGTAGTAATAAAGAGCTGCTGTAGCACTTGACCCTTTCAAGCATTACAATAATCAAACTGACATTTGACTGCTATAATAAGACGCTCTGTATGCATTATTAAGATCTACAGCATATATTTGGTGCATTATGGGTGTATGATGTCTTTTCCTGGTCTCTGTGTACATTTTTCTTTAAAAAGTTCAAGGAGCATGAGTAAACCATTAGTCCTATTCTTCCATTTCATTTTTCTATGCTAAAAAAAACATATTTTTTTAAAAGCTCAGCTTCCAGAGAGGCATGTCCTCAACACATTTTTATATTGCACTCTTCACCCACTAAAGTCACCCATGACCAACCTATGTATATTATTGAGTTGAAGTAAACACGGAAAGGTTTTGTGGTTAAATTTTATCTGAAAAGAAAAACTGCAATTCCACCAAACTGCATGTACATTTATGAGTTAAAACAAGTAAAATATTTTTTTATTTAATAAAAACCATTGATTTGTGATGAATCACATCACGTGGACTCCATGATTTAAAGTGGAGTTCACAATATGCAACATACAAAGCAGCTTAATAAAGACAAATTTTATATTTTTTTAAAAACAACATCTTTTCCAAACATTTTAAAGTCACTATTCAAGCCAAAATAGGTCACACTGAATATGGTGCTAAAAGCTACTTTCCCTATTCCTGTCTAAAATCAGTCAAAGTTGATATATGTAATGTTAGTGCTGCACGATATTAAGAAAACAAGCAATATGCAATAATGGTGAATGTTGCAATAATAATATAGCTTGCTAAAAAAAAAAAAAAAAAAAAAAAAAAAAAGACTGAAATGAGTAAATGTCCTACTGACTTGGATTCATAGCAAAGAAACCCCAGAAAATGAGTTGCATGTTCAGGTGCTGGAAGAAAAAATATTTAATATTTCCATCTAATATAAGAAGGTTGTGCTTATGACAATACATCTGGCTGATGTCTGTTGCTTTGACATTGGAACAACTTGATTGTAGCTGGCTAATGATTTCACCACCTCACCATTTCTTTACCTTCTAAAACATTGTATGCACCATTAAACAAGTGTCTCAAAATATATAGACCTCCAGTTGATTATGCTTAAGTAATTAGCTAACACTTATTTCAGTCCTTTGAGTTCCTTACAATATCTATTTTGTGTACAGTAATATGGTGACTACGATAATTTTGAGATACATTGAGCAGTCCTACATAGAGTGTCAACTGTAGTATAATATAAAACTTAATTTTTAAATGTTTGGAAATTGGTTCTTAATCATAATAAAATCTGTCTTAAAACAAGCCTCCACAATCACACACGTCTGATGACATTAGCACTTCTTTCAGTTTTTTTTTTTTTTTTTCTTTTTTTTTTTTTTTTTACCTATTTGGATCATTTTAAATAAACATTCTCCTTCAAATATTTATTTGTTTACAGCTATAGTAAAAGACATGGGCCATGTTTCACCCAATTCTTTTAAATCCTGCAGAAATTTGAGAGAACTTAAGCAACAATCAAATACAGCAGGTGTATAGCAGCACATTCTTCAGACAGGTATTGTTCTATAAAGCCACCTTTACCAGAATACGAAGGACTGCTACAATCTGGAAGTGACATCCGTTTAGGTACAGCAAATTACATTTGCAGTTTTCCCAGAAAACTGTCTTATAAACTTTGTCATCCGAGTTCTCATTTTACTAAACTGTGGTGCTCATATTAGCTCCCTCAGGCATTTCTCTTCATTTAGTATGAACAAGTCTTTTACATTAAGAACATATACTACAACACGTGAATTTCACGTGCATGTATTCTGTTCTTCTCTGCTAATCTGTAAAAAACAAACAAAAAAAAGAAGCTAAACAAGGTGATGCTCTTGAGGCTCCAGGTCTGCTGACACAGCAGGTAGCAAGAAGTCTTCCTTGTCAACGCTTAACGGCTCTGCAGGGAGGTTTTGTCTCTTTCCTTTTCCAGCTGATAATTGATTCATTACCTCTTTTACCTCCTCCCTCCCCAGTCTGACACCATCACCCCTCCTTCATCCTCTCTCCTCCTGCAGGCCTTACGACTTCTAATATGATATGAGCATAGATGAAGCAACCAAAGCTGCTGCTGCTGTAGATGGAGCCAGAGTCAGGCTGTTTAAGGCGATTATCTTGGGAGTGATTCCCTATTTTTCCCCGTCTCCTCTCTCTCGATCTCTCCTCCTCCTCCAGCTTTGGGCACTTTCCTGTAACCTGGTTCTTCAGCCAGCAGAGCGGGGCAGGCAGGCAGTCAGCAGGAGAAGGCAGGAGGTTACAGGAAACATGGAGAAGTACAATGCTTATGATTAAGGATCAGCTGATTAGGCACTTGCTGTGTAATCTTAAATAAAAAGGGGATATGAAATCACTTGCTTTACAGCCGTGGAAGTGATTTTCCTCACAATGGGGGCTACCTTCCGTTAATCAGCTTTGTGCCACAGAAAAGCCAGTGAATATATTTGGCCTTTTGTACTGCAGTGATAATGTGAGAGAAGCACAGAAGCCCATCCTCCTTGCTTTCCCCCCTTCAGCTCCTTCCTCCCATTTATCTATTTACTCTACTGTTATAGCTACATTTTCATTTCAGCAGTTTGATGAAGCTGGAGAAAAGTCAAGTTCTGACAATTCTCTCTTTGGAAAAACACCTTATTTAACATCACTCCTGTATTTACTTACACTGAAATAAGAGCAAAGAGGAAGAGGATGGTGAATACCATCACCTCCCCATAATCAGATAGAATGCCAGTGTGTTTCCAGGAAGTGTAAACTTGTGCAGAACCAAACATTTTCATCTGTTTCATCAAAACTTGAGTCTTAGAGCCAACATTTCTCTACACAGCCATTGCAGTCATGGTCAAATGAAGCCAAACTCATTTCTAATATGTCTAGAAACGGAGATAATGGAAATGTGTCTGACTTAATACATGTCTTGATCTCAGAAAAGCATAAGATGACAGATGAAAGAAGGACAGACTTGCACTTAACCATGAGGGTGCAAGAGGAGCTGAGAGTTAAGTCACTGTCTCTCTAAACTTGAAGTCATCATCTGAGGTGATTGGGCATCTAATCAGGATGTATCTCTGATGTAGTCCAGAAATTATATTTTCGACATCTCATCCCAAAGAAAAGTTCTAAAAGAAGATTACTTTCTTTACTCTTTCTCAGGTTGTTGTTAGATAAACTTTGCAATTTGTGATCAAGAACCAGATATGGAAGGCATCCATTTGATATGTCAAACTACACATACATATCACACTTCATTATTTGCTGTTAAAATAAAAACATTTAAAAAAGACTATTTCTCAGAAAACACAACACATAAAAGCAAAACAGTTGTTTAATGTCCAAGTTGTGCTTCTGCAGTGCAGAACCAACAGGGACTTCTGACATGAGGGGCAGACTATGAGGTCAGCACTTCTTGTTTCTGTGCAAACTATATATACAAAGGGTTTCCTGTAAAATGAAGCACACAAGCAAAACCTGCACTAAGTTACACTGACATCAGTGGTTAATACAACTTTATTTGAAACAGAAAACTCAAAGGATAAACCCACAAACTTGGCAATTACTGTGAAAAAGTTGGGTTCAAACTGTCAAACAGTAAAAACAGGTTTCGTCTCAGGAGAAATCGACACATTAGGGCTGTTTTGGCCTGCAGCATTAGCAGCACCGATAAGGAAATTACAATATCTGTAGTATAGTTTATATTCTTCTATAGTTCAAGTGATTTTGCAGGCAGCTGGCGTGTTCTAGTTTCTGTGTTCAGTAAAGTTCCTAGCTGCTTGGATTAAGTATCAGCGCTGTGCTAGTGCAGGAACACGTCTTTCTGCTCGCTCATTAGGACTTTGGCACACAAGAAGCCCTTGGGCCTCTGGGTAATGAAGGACCCCACAGACTTGTGGGTAATTGGGCAGCAAGAGTGGAGTGCAGGTGAACGCTGGCTTGTCTGGGTGTTCTGGTTGGCCAATCAGCTGGCGCCTTTGCTTTAGCCAAGTGAACAGCGGGTGGGAAGGAGCCTCGAGGGACCAAAAAGTATGCGGGAATGCTGCAGGAAAGTTTTTGAAAGCACTGATGCTGAACTTCTGTGAATAAAAAAGGTGTCTAAACCAGGAATGTTTACAGCTTTTTTGAAGCTAAGTGCTCTTGTTTTGCAGTACCACAATGACTCGAAGCAAGAAAGTCATACAGATGGTTTTGTCTTTTTTTGTGAGATCGAAAGTGTTGCTTCTGCTACTTCAGCTGCTGCTTTGGTTGGGGGCCGGGATTTGTTGCTGTGGAAAGGGTCGCTTGGCTAACACTGCAGTTTGTTTGGCCTCCAGGGAACAGGCCTGGGTGAAACCAACCAAGAGCACTCTGAGACTGAATACTCAATTAAGCTAGACCTGTCTAAAGAACTTGGAGCAGAGATCCCAACTGCTGACAAACTGGCCTCCCTGATGGTGACAGCTTAATCATATTTCAGCAGAAGCTCTCCGACATGCATTGGTTCAGTGGTCGATTCAGAGGAGGAGAGAGTGAGAGATGGCTGTGGTGTGCTGGGAGTTTGTTGTGATTTGTCAACCGGCTGCCGGTATTTGGAGCTCGCTCTAATGACCATGCGAGCCCCGTGACAGTGGCACGCCGTTTGAGCCGAGGGCCCAAATTCATCACTCTCCTCTTTGTGGATCATTGGCTCGCTGCCTCTGCCCAGGACAACTCCCCCGCCACCAGCACTGTCGCTGAAAGCAGCAAATAAACGTGACAGCAGGTTTACGAAAGGCCGGGTCACCTGGGAGGAGAGCTGACGGTTATGGACAACGTGAAGCTTCAGGAGCAGTTTGTCTCCTTACAACACACAAAGGAGAGCTAAAGTGATTGTTTGATGTCCCAGTCAGCTCCCAACAATAAAGTAGTAGAGATCTGATGGACTTTCAACCAACAGCTGAAACCTATGAGTGCACCCACACACACATACACACACACACATATATATATATATATATATATAAAACTGAAGTTAATTTTAAGCTTACTGTACAATTCTGGCTGAACTAAAGTGAAGTCTCAAAGTGTGTGTTCATAAAACACTTTTCTTTGAGACCCAAATTGTGCATTTTGATCCTGCAAAGCACACTTGAATGTGTTAAATACAATTCTAGTCCAGTCTACAAAGCTGTTAAGGGTTACGGTAACTGATTGGTGTCCTGGGACGCGACTTTTGCTTTTCATTATATATGTTTACATTTTAACTGCAAAGACTTGCACAAAAAAAATGCTAAAAAAAAACAGCCAGGAAAGTCTCTATCTATAAAGAAGTGTGCATGCGTTCATTGGAAGGGTTTAGGGATTTGTTGCTGCCAATCACATGCAAGATTTCACAGCAATTACTCATGTAATGTGTGGTTCACCTAATGTCCACACTATCACACAGACACATGCATAAAACACATTAACAGGCAGCAGTATGTCTCTAAGTTCAAAACATTCATAATTCATGATTAAAATGTCTTGTGTTTGGTCATGCATGTCATTAAAGGAACATTTCTGCACAGACATTTTTGACATATTTGCTTACGTACTAGTAGTTACATCCTACTATAATAATGATGGAAGAGATGCATGGTGCTAATCTGCTCAGAATTTACCTGGTTCTGTTCAAAGATTTTTGAGAGATGGTTTTAAAAATATATGTGAGTTTATGTGAAGATGCTATGACATAATTAGCATTTCAACCATTTTTTTTCATTTTAAAAATCCTGCGCTTATTATTTTGGAGAAGGCCCTGCTATTCTGCTTCCCATTATGTTTCATGTCAAATGTAGAAGGGTGATAAGCAAGTCATACGCAGCTAAATAAAAGCACTAAGCAAGAACAATGAGAGGAAACAGGAACCCTAACAGATTATTTTTTTTGTTTCTGTCCCTACCTTCTTTTTTTGGAAACTTCTACAGTGTTATTTCGGGAGTTTTGGTGTCTGCCACATTGGCGGCATAGAGGAGCTAATTGGCACAGAGACGGAGAATGAACCATGTTGAAATGCTACTGCAGTCTCAGCATGTGCATCTCTTCTTTTCTCTGCATCACACGTTAAGAGGACAAAAATCACTTAAACTTAGACCACAAAAGATTGACAGGTATAATGAAACACACAAAGCAAAACCTTTATCTGTGACTCATCAGTAGAGTGAACTATTTTCTTTCTTTAGTCAAACTTACATTGTTAAAATAATTAATTTATTACTATAGATTTTTACCAAATTGCATATCAAAAAACTTGAACTAAGCAAAGCCATAACTTAAATTTAGATGAATCAGTACACAAATAATTAAATTATTGGGGCTGCACAGTGGCACGTAGCACTGTTGCCTTGCAGCAAGGAAGCCCTGGGTTTAAGTCCCTGCCTGGGTTCTTTCTGCATGGAGTTTGCATGTTCTCCCTGTGCATTCATGGGCCTGGCTTCCTCCCTCAGTTCAAAAACAAGACTGTTAGGCTAACTGGTCACTCTAAATACTCCTTAGGAGTGAGGGCGTGTGTGGGCGTGGGACAGGACTAACAACATGGTTGTTAGTCCTGTCTGTCTCTGTGTTGACCTGTCCAGGGTGTCCCCGTTTCTCACCCGTTCGCCACTGGAGATAGGCACCAGCCCCCCTGCAAGGATACGCGTACTAGATTATGATGGTTGGACAATAATCAATTCATCCAATTCTTTTACTAACTTGTTACTTGCGGGTCTGCAGCGAGGGGACTTGTGTATAAGTGTAGTGTTCAGTGAATGAGAGGTAGAGTCAGTGAACATTACCAATCCATCAGAGTGCTTACACAAATTAATAGAACAATACTGTACTCAACATTGAAATGTGGGTTTAAAACTGAAAACTATAGCAGTTCTGTTGTCATTTGCAAGTCTTACTAATCAACACATTTTAGCCAGGTTTATATTCACCTCTAAAATCACTATTTCCCTATTTTTCAAAAGACATACTATAAGTGTTTGTGGCTGTAATAAGACAAAATGTGGATAAAGTTAAACATATTTTTGAAAGATAAAGTGTAAAATATCAAAGCTGAAATAAAAATCTTTTGATGGTGTAAAAATCCTGTGTTGAAACAACTATGTTGTACATTTGCTTTAGTTTTGTAATCCTTTACAGGCACTGTTCACCTGAGATTTCATTTAAACTTGCAGAGGCAGGATTACCAGCTTCCCAGTCTGTTGGGAACCTCATCATCTTAAAATGAAATGAAGCATTGTGAGAGAGTAGATCTATAACTCCTGAGAAATTAACCACAAGAGGAAAAAAAGACATGGAGCAGCTAACAAAGCTGTGGAATGTGGACAATGAGGAGCTTGGTGCACATCCAGATATGCATGAGGTTTAAATCAATATTTATTGCACATAAGGTACAATTTTCCCCACCATGAATGATTAAACCTCCCAAAGACGTCTGCATTCTGGCCTTATTACTGCGCTCTCATTCAAACAGATGAATAAGGAATTATACAAGCTGCTGTTTGGAAGTGAATGCAGATCTGCACCTGAGTGGATGTTTACAAACTACTGGTTATCCTTATCGTCATATCACATTTCCTATCATAGGTTGACTCTGAATATTTCATGTTTCTGCAAAGGATGCTGGGAATAAGAGAGGAGTGTATTTGTAAAGAGATTACTTCTATCTGGAGGTTTGTATGGCAAACAATTTACTACAGATTTCTATCTTAAATTATAGCATACAAACACCAAAACATGCTGATGTCTTCTTTCATTTTAGTGATCACATATTAGCATATTTGTCCTTTGGTTCTGAATTTCCATCTCTTTGGAAGCAGTTAAGGTAACAATGGATGGATTTTCTTCTCCTGTCTGGCTGTAGGTCTGTTAACTTTAATGAGCCCTGTAGATTTTTTTAAGAGTTATTTTTTGGAAAGACCTGACTCCAGACTGTAAATAAGAACAATAGGGCATAAGAAAATCACATATACACTGTGCATGCAAATAGTGCGTCAAATCTGAGCCTTATAGAGGCAGGTTGTTTTGTCTGCACCTGGGTCTCATCACCTTAAAGCATATCTGAAAAATCTGCAAAGGGAACCATCCATGAGACATTCTGATCAGATGAGCAACTCATCCTTGTTGACTCCAATTTATCTAGAAGAGCAGCAGCTCTCTGATGACAGAGCTCCTTAAAGCTGAATCCAGCTACCATAGAGAAGAAAACTCCTTTTAGCAAGTCATATCTGGAATCTTGCTATTTTTGGTCATGATCCTTTTCTCGTGACTAAGTGGGTCAGAACATAGATTGACCAATATATCACAAGTGTTCATTTGTAGCTCTGTTCTTTCTTCACCACAACAGAGAACAGCATCAAAATAAATAAATGAATGCTGATAAGGCACCAAACTGTCTATCCATGTATTACTCCATCCTACCTTTACTTGTGAATAAAACACCAAGATGCCTGAGGCCAGATTTTGGTGATAGACACTGTTAAAAGGAGCTTAGACATTATGTGTAAATTGCATTGATACAGTTACAATTTATGGGGCAATTCTTTTTAAATTCTTTGCTTCAGATTATACTGCAACACATGCAATAGAGCAACACTCTTCCTTTGAACTCTGAATCTAGTTTCAGTGATACTGTAATTTGTCTAAGAGCTTAAGCCCCCATTTTGAAAATGACAAATTGTAAAATGATGGGGTGTTTTAATGATGGTAGATTAAAATAGTGAAAGAGACAACAGACTGTATTTAAAGTCTCATTCTTGTACTGAAATAGTGTTTGAGAGAGTTATTAAGTGAAGTGACAGACAGAGGCAGCAGTTTCTGAGTCAGACCACACGAATGTATGAAAAAAAGCTGATGGTGTGTTTAATTCCCTTATGGGGAAAAAGAAAAATCCCCTAATGATGCAATCAACCAGGAGCCTACCTCCCGCCAATCACCTGTCAAATTATGAAAAGCACTGTTTGTGGTTTTAATCTTGCTGAATGCCATTCAACAATTTTCTATGCAGAGCATTAGACTGCAAGATGAATTAATCAGAGGGGAAAGAAATCAATCGAGCCCTGACATTTCGAAGCTCACAGCATGACTCCTTAAACACACACACACACTCATAGGCTGCCAGGTCTCGTTCATTCTGGCTGATTTGATTACAATTCTTTAGACTAGAGACGTAGAACTTTAAAGAATTTGCAGTACTGAAGTGGTCATTGAAGGTCCGAGTGTCCATCAATAATAGATCAACATCTGACAAGTTATGATGGACAAATAGAGCACTTCAAGCCCTCAGCGGAAGAAGAACTCTTATTTTACTCATTAGTGTAATCAGAGAGTAGAAAAATTAACTACGGACTACTAAAATAATCTGTCTTAAGATACAGTATGTACAACCTTTGACCATTCTGATATGAAAGAACACAGATAGTGGTAATGTATTGTAATGGTGCTTAATCCAGGCCTAATTTATGTTTTCCTGAACAGTTTGAAAAGAAATCATACAATCAAGTTTGTAAATTTATGCACAAATCAGAAATGATTGTTAGTTCATTGTTCGCTATACAGTTTGATTTAATCTTAACTACAATGCAACCAAACTTTGAAAAACCACAAGGATTCAAACCAACAAACCAAAGTGTATCAGAGTCTGCTAAGTGTTTTGTTACCCAGAAAATATTGACAGTTCTGTTCTGATTTCAAACCTTAAATGAATTGACAGTTTTTGTTTGTTTTTTGTTTTTTACCAGAGGGCAAACATCCACCAATTGTCTGAGCAACACCTAACTATTTCCTAGCAAGTTAGAGGTCTGAGACCAAAAGAAATGCCAGTAATGACAGTGTTATTGATTTAGGTCCAGAGTGCCTCTAGAAAAATATTCTGAATTTTTCAATAGGTCAATATAAATGAGATAAAATATTACTTTTATGGAGATAAGCATGCACTCTTGGTAAAGAAGAATTCAAGTTTTATGCATTAGCTTATAAAAAATCCATTAGGTTTTGAAAGTACATAACAAGATTATCTGATGAACCATAAAACATGTTATATTACTTTTTGTCAAGATCCACCTAACAGCCAATAACATTGCAGCATATTTTGTAATGCTGTCTCCATTACAAAATAGAGACAGCAAGTCAATAACTAACGTCAGTACAACCTAACTAATAGGAGTTTAATTGTAATTATGGTCAAGCCCAGCTGGAACTGCCTTCTGTTTTAACAACATGAAAGTGTGGTTGAGAAGTGAAAGCTGGAAAAAAACAAAACATCTTTATAAAGATATCTATTAAATTAAATCTGTTTAAAAGGTGGTAAAGATTTATGAGGCTGGCTAACAAAACTTTACCTCGATGAATAGGCTTTATTCCACAGGATCTATGGACTAAAAGTTACATAAGACAAGGATTTGTTTTTTTCTTAACAGCATTGAAAAATAAGTTTACGATTTTCTGGTGTCTGGATACACTGCATCCAGAGCAAAAGCAGCCAGTTTATCACAAATAAAAATAATTTCATTGACCGGTTCAGCTGACCAACAAAAAGGAAAACTCTTTGAATTTACTTCTCTGAAACACTCAACACTCAAGTGCATGCCAGCAGAATAACATGGTGTCCGAAACAAGCATAGCATAATGACAGGCTTCATGCATAATCTAATGAAGCCTGATTATTAGAATCTAATGATGTTGATCGTCTCAGAACTGGACATTCCAGCAAATGTCACCTTAAGATCAGATTGTGGTGTGCACACAAACATGACACTCTACCAGAATTTGGTAGAGAAAACTGCAAAAGTTTGAGACAATAAAACATTTAAAATATATAATGATTAAGTATGACTTCTTTGGATAGGTTCACTCTGCAAATTTCCAGCATGACTTAGATTTTCAAAATTGCACATGAATGAAACAATGAACCAACTTCAGACAGACAGGATTTAAGTAAAGACCATGTAAAGTAAAGACCATTACCATGAAGCGCTATCAGATAGCAACAATCTAGCGAGGTGATGCTTGGCTATTCACATGCAGCTGGACACTTAGAAGTAATCAAGTTCACCATGAATGCCTTTTTATAGTTTCTGGTGTCAAATATAAGACCATCTGTCCAACAGCAGGCTAATGACTTCAAACATCATAGCATTTTAGCAGTTCTGTAGCAAAAAGGGCTGAAAAAGGTAAATAATATTTAGATTTAGGCAGTCCAGAATACAACCTCTCCTTTGACTGGGTGAAACTTTGAGAGTGTTGTGCAAAAAAAGTAAAATCTATGTAAATCTCAATGACATGAAGCAAGGTAAACAGACAATACTTTGATGAACGCCCTCCATTTTCATATGAGGTTCTGACCAACCGGTTATTAAAATATGATATTAATTTAACCATTCTGTGTCTCAGCAAAAGGTGTGGTTAATCCGATCAAGAATACATGTTTAAATAAACATTGTACGCTTTTGTGGAAGTGATGATCACAAGTAGATCTGCTGCAAGAATCATTTTTAACACTTCTTTATGTTTTCACGTCTCTTCTTTGAAGATTCAGCTCAAAGCTGTTTGATTTGTGGTTTCCTGGTTTGGGTTTGCGCTGAGGGCATCTCTGATGGATGTGTGTACTTGTGTGCAGCAGCATATGAGTTTGGAATCATGATGGATGACATGGTGAAGAGCATAGGGCATGAGCCAGTGTATACCAGAACTCTGCACATCTCCATCCATCTCCTGTTAATGCACCGGCTGTAGCACTGAGGTTCTGGGACAGATTGTTGACGTCCCATTGAATCATGGGTGATTTATCATGTCGTGTTTGAGCTCTGCGTGTATGCCATGCACAACTCCATCTCACTTTCTAAACTTGTTTGTTTTGCTCCTCTGTTTTGTTTCAATGTGTTTCTCCATTTATTTTCTCCATTTATTCCTTGGTTTTCATTCCTGTTATTTTTTTCCATTTTTTCTCCCTTGCTTCAGTGTTCTTCCCTTCCCCCATTCACATTACGTTGTGCGATTATGTCTCTTAAGGCCTCTCTCATGCGTCCCTTTGTTCTCGCAAAATGTCAGCAGTCAAGTTCCAAGTGTTGCTTCAGCTTAAAAGCTGCACTCACCAAAGCAGTTCAAATGCTATGAAATATCCATATTTAACATGCAACCCTCTTTGTTCAGGAGCAGCTTAGATTCAAAATTGTTGATTTTACCTAAAGAAATTATTCTTCATATTTTAGATTGACAAGTTGTGGCATATCCAGAACCACACAGTTAAAATAAAATCTTATGATGAAGACCAACAATATTTAGAGGCAAGGATAAAATCTGAGTTCAAATCTATATTGTCATGGGTGAATCAAGGCAAAGTGGCAATATCATCTTCTACTATGAAGACTTGTCCAGACAACTTCAGTGCAAGGGCAGTAGTAAAAGTTTGGGGTTAACTTGTACATCTGACCTCTTACACACTAAACTTGAGGTTTACTACGTGATAGGGTGGTAAATATATAAAAAATAATTGGGAAAATGTCACCAAGTCCACACATTTTGAATTTTACTGTGTAAGTCAAGATGGAATTGTCTTGAGTGTTGCATCCTGTTCAACCGAATAAAGTGTGGATTCTCCCTGTATGTTCTTCCCTCCAAGTCAATGTCATTCTTCGGCTCAACTATAGGATTTCATGTACTTGATGTGTTGTTCATGAATGATGGTGGAACGGAGTTGGGGATGGAAAGGTATTGGGGCTTAACTGTGCATAATGTGGACAGTGGTTTGGTTAGTCATGATGATCTGAACTAAAAAGGTAAGACTCCAATTCTCAGTCTTCACCTGTGGAGCATAAACAAGATATGGATCACAAACAAAAGAACAAGATGCTCTATACATGTGGCTGAACTCAGCCTTACCAGAAGTTCCTGCGCAGGTCAGGTGGTATATTTTATGTTTAGTAGGAATATCTTAGGATCCCCAACAATAATAGGGTGATACAGTGTTGAGAGGGATGTCTTGGTTGCTAATAAAGGATGAACAGATGGATGATGTACTTACAAGTGCACAGAAAGTAATGATAAGATGAGGACCTAAGAATACACTGCTACTGCTTATAGACCTTTTGAACTTGCTAAATAAGTTTTATTTGGTTGGTTATGTCTTGTGTAGCAGTTCTTTTAATTATTGTTCCATAGAAAGCATAAAGTAGAGAACTGTTAAGATGGTGTGGATATACTGATTGAGGGAGATGTTTTAGGGGAGATATTCTAAAAAAGAAGGATCCTTCATAACATGTGATGCAAGAACAGGCAACGGTGCATGAAGTTAACTTTTTTTAAAGAAACAAAAACATGAAGAGAAAAAGAAAGTTTTAGGCATTTAGAATCTTAAAGTAAAATAAGATTTTTTGGATCTAAGGAGGGGTTTTTTTGCTATCCCCAATTTGAACACTAGATGTTAGCAATCGTTACTTACTGCTCCTTTAAATTGGCACATCTTTAACCAGTATTTTACTGCTTCACAGAGAAGATCTAGGATTACATTTAAATCAGTAACATTGTAGTTTTCACACATAGATATCTTACACAGGTCAAATTCAGCTAAAAACAGTGGCATTTTCCTACTAAATTTGTCATGATGACCTGACAACAATGTGGGAGAATACATTTCTGGTCAAATAACATTTCTTCATCAAAAACTATCATTTTCTCCACAGGCACTTTAACAAACTTATTTTCTGGAACTACTCAAAGCCTGACCCTGGAGTGAAAATATTTCAACCTGTTTCACAACAACTTGTTATAGCCCTGTTGAGAAAACATGAATAACATCGCCGCACAAGAACAGAGAAAATGAAAGTCTTAATCCAATCAACGTTAGAAAAAAAATGCATGAAGATGGACAAAGGAGCTTAAATTTGTTTTCTTTCAACCAATTTCATCATGACATTGGAAACCAACAGAGGTTTGCCTTTGTATTTCAGTGAGTCTATTTACTGGTAGAATAGGGCACAAAAATGCTATGGGATGCTTTTGGCCTGAAAAATCATAATAGAAAAAACAAACTGGAGGTTTTTGAAAAACGGTATACTATTTAAAATCATGACCTTTAGGACAGTTTATTTTTAAAAAGGATAAAGTTTCTGAACAATACATCTCATTTCTAAACTTCAGGTCTCCCTCGTGCTAATATACACATATTTGCATAATGCTTACCATGTAGCATATTTTCCAAGCCTTAATAGTAAGCTTGCCAACCTAAACTAATAATTTTGCAGGATAAAAGATGGCTTCCTTGGATCTAAACTGCACTTGTTGGTTTAAGTTGCAGCACAAACATTCTGAAGGATGTACATGTTCACAAAAGCAATGTAGCCACAGCCACATTGCTTAGCAAATAGGGCTAATCAAATGGCATTCTCCTTTAAACATATCATGAAAAGGTCAGCAGGCCAGGGGATGTAATTGATCAGATGGGAGTTTCAATTCAGCGTGAAGGTTAGCTGATGCTGACATTTGTTAGGATCATTTTCAGCCCTGGATTAAAGTTGTAGAGTGACATTTTACAGTTGTCTGGCTTATTTCACTCCTACATGATCTGAAAAAACAACAGGATGTATGTTTTCTTGGGCTTTTGTCACCATTTTTTTAAACATTGTGTTATATATCGAAGGCGTTACTTGCTTTTGACATGGAAATTTTCACAACATGAACCAACATAAAAACTTACAAGAACTACTTTTTCTGTAAAACTGAAGTTTAATTAAAAATGTTTCTATTGAAAGTAAAAGGCAAATATTAGTTTGGGATTTCAGTGTTGTGACCAGTTAAGCTATCTTTAGTGCTGAGAGAGATGATAGGTTAATTGAGTATGCTAACATATGCATAATCTTAGAACTTTTTATAAATCTTCATGTTACACATCCTGTGTTCTTTGCTAGACCAACACAAACTGCAGCAGAAGTGCTAAGTGAAAGATAAATAGTTTTTATTGTTTTTTTTCAGAAATTAAAATCTGAAAAGGAGTTGAGACTTTACAGCCTCTTGTACTATGGTACTGCTGAATCAAAGGCAGTACAATAAGCTAACTTCAAAGAGTTATGTAATGCATAATTTATTCTCAATATAAATGTAGCTGCTCCATGAAAGGCATCAGAGGTTTTTTAGAGAACATTACTGAATAAACACAAACCATTACTAAATTATGGAGATGTTTAAAGCAAGGTTAGATTGTAAAACAATATGCCACGCTTTAAATATGTCATGGACTTGTGGTAAAGTAAATACGAGAAGAGTAAGACACCAAAGCAAACCTGCCAGCACATGACTGCCACCTAAACCACTGGTCTTACACTCTGATCCTTGCCAAGAGTGTAGTTGTTAAAAACATACCTAAGTGTCTCTACTATAAAACCACCCAATCATATAATTTGGTCATTGATATTACACAGTGCATCTGGAAGACTCAAATCAACCATTTTATTCTGGTGTTGGACCAAGGACACAAGTGAAATTTGCAGGACATCGGACGTTGAGGAGACCCCTGTCCACAAGGCTACAGGAGCATTAATCAAAACAGCAGCCACTGCATGAAAAGTAAGATTTTCGACAGCTGTGGACACCTAACGCTGCCGTGCACTTAGAGATTGAGGGCTATCAGCAAGAGTTTTTTGTCAGAATGGGAAATTGTAGGGAAGTGTGAAGAATTGTCAAAAACTGTGTGTGTCCGTGTTGCCCTATCACTCCGCTCCCCTTGGGCATGGGAGAGGCTTTCATTTCTAAAAGAAGTTGCTGGGACCAATGCAAATGCAAATTAACTATTGAGCACCGGCTTTTCTGATTGTAGTTTCTGTTGTAGTTCACCCATTTTCCCTTCTGTGCAGCACCCAGGTCGGTTTACCAGTTCCCGGACCCGACCAAAACGCCTCAGTGTTATTAACTTGAGAAATACTGAGATTTGTTTAAGTATAAAACAGGAATTAATGCCAAATATGTTCAAATGTTACAAGTCGTTCAAATGACACAAATACAGAGTGACATTCACTCGCGCTTGGACACACTTAGCTCACCTTAGGGATGTAAAAAGGAGCCAAATCCTGTTACTAACTTGGACACAAAAGCTGTAAATGGCTGGACAAAGTGAGAGTTCATCTATTAAAGTGACTGAATATCAATACATAAACTAAAAATAGGAATATAGACATTCTTTTTATAAGTGTCTTTGTGGACCTACTGCTTTGTTATTAAAATGAATATAATTTCAGATTTTTTTTTTTAATTTTTTTCCAGGTTGACTGTGAGCTATTATTGTTACAGGTTAGTTACAAGTACAGAAAAGTAAATGTTAGGGATGCACAAATTTGAAAATTTGGGCCGATATTCATATACGATATTAATACTGCTGCATTAACCAATATTTTATCAATTTAATAATAAAGCAAGACATTTAGAAAGAAATTTCATACTCCTGTTAGTAATTTATATTGTCATATTCAGTCAACTTAATAGATGAACTGTCACTTCATAGCTTTTTTGTCCAAGTCAGCGATGGGATTTGGCTCCTATGTCATACATAGAAACAGATCTGCCAGTCATGTACACACCGGTCTGTTGTGAAAAGAATGACAGTAAATTTATTTTTCAGTTTGTCCATAAAGCTACCTTTACGCTAAGAACAGCAGTCCGCTATGCTCTGTCTATACGCTCCACCTGCATAAGTACAGATGGAGCCACACATTTTGCCGCTGTTCGCTCTGAACGACCACTAGGCAGTAGCTCAGGAAGGAAAAAGGTTGTTGTACTCTTTGCATCGCACATTTTTTAGTCATTCATTTTAATAATGCCTATTGGTCCCTTTGGAAATAATAAAAACTTGGACATCAATCAGTGAAATCATCCCAGATATGGCATGTTAACCACCCATTTCGTAACCTGCTTTGGCACAAACTACACATCATATTCTACATTCTGTGTACATATTTTTCTTCTGAGGATTTTTTACAATACCAAGTTCTTTTAATTTTTTTTCTCCCACTTTTTCTGAGTTTTCTATTTTCTTTTTCTTTAAAGTTGTTTGATTTTCTGCAAGAATGTATTAAAAGGATGTATTTTAGAGTTTTTAATGTTTTGTGTGCTTTCTAAGCTGGGAGTTGCCACAAAATTTCACTGTAGTTTCATAATAACAACAAAGATGCCTGTAGCTCAAAATGATTGTCTGTTCTGTGTTAACAGCTGATGCAGGAAGGCAGGGGGTACTGGCAGCAGAGGAGGTGGAATTCTGGGAGGATGGGACCTATAAGGGGGTGTCAGGATGGACTTTGGTGAGGTGGAGACCCCAAATTCCCCCATCCAGGAGCTCAGTGACCTCAGGACTACAGGGGAGGCGTCGGGCCTGTCCTGAACGCAGCACAATGTTGGATCAAAAAAACACTGCCAGATGGTCCAGAAGTGGACAAGCATTTATGTCTTATTTTGTGTGGAAACAACAAAAAACTAAAATGAAATAAAGAAAAAAAATTCTGTGCCTCATTTATGTTCCTCAAATACGAACATGTTGCATATAAGCAATATCATATGAATATATTTTAATACTGCCCTGACTGTATTAAAAAAAGAGAAAAAATATAGGTATTTTTTATATAGATTTTAATACAGCATTAAAAATATTGATGGGGCGGGGTTTGTTTATAAAGACGCAAGCTGTCCAATCACATGTCAGTGATGAACTGTAATGTAATTTTTTTTTTTCATCCAATGACTGAGAATCCACGTTGGTTTGCTGAAGCCAGATGCTAGGCTATTCGTATGCTTAGTAGAGTCGTTAACACCTCCCCCGTACCCCCACCCCCTGCTTATGGGATTCCGCAATCGACAGTTTTTGACTCCCGTGAGTAACAAAGCGCTGCCCCGCTAGCTGTCGGCAGCTGTCGCTCACGAGCTGCGTTCACGTCTGTGTACAGGGTCAAAAACGCCACTTTTCCTGCAGTGAGCCAAAAGTGGCTCCCTGCAGAGATCCCTGGTAACTCTGCAGGGATCCACAGCTTGGGTGGCAGAATCTGTTGTCAGGACTTTTGTATTTTGCAAATCAGACTTCCCAAACAGAGGAAGGAAGAAACCGATTGTTGAAAAAAGCAGTAAACAGTCTGTATTTTTACATATGTAGACACAGCAAACAAAAAAGTGGAAAAAAGTAAAAAACCAAAGATGAGCTTTGTTTCCAGATAAAAAAAAAAAAAAAAACACATGATGTGAAGACTGTCACTTTACATTGCTCTGAGCTCTATTAGAACAATGAGGGAACATTTATCTTTTTCTATCTCAGACTTTAGAAACCATCCAGTATCAGAGATCAGTGCACCATGTACATTTTCTATCCAGTCCACCAACACCAGCAAAGTAGGGGTGTTATTACTTGATGAACTGCTTGTGTCTGTCTCTTCAGGGAAAGTGGTGGGGAATACAGTGGGTGGTGGATTGATGGGGGAGGAGGCAAGGGGTTGGAGAGGTTCTCGTCATCCAGAAATAATCCAATTCCACGGGAGGATGAACCAAACTTCCACCCTGCTGCTCTCAACTTCACCACCATGACAACAGCTTTAGAACGAGAGGTTGCTGGGGAACGACCTCTGAGATTGACGTGTGCGTGTGCAAGCGTGTGTGTCGATGAAAGCAGGAAACTCCCTACTGCATATATTTATGTAACATACCTATTTAAAAATGACATGATTTTTATTTTTTTTTCTGTTACCAGTAATACTTCTCTTGTCGACATGAAGTGCAGAAAGAAATTTGATTCATCTATAGTAGAAAGCCAACAAAGCAGGAATAAATTAATATTTTTCTGCACAAAATCATCTTTTCAGATGTGAGAGGTTATCAGTCTTATTAAAGCTTTTATCTTTTGTAGCCTCCTTTTAGCAGCACCTGGAATAAGGCAATAATTGCTCAAATCTGGAATATTCCCTTTTCTCATCATACTAATTTCTTCTTGTGTGAAGTACAAAATACAGTGTGATAGGTGAAAAGGGAAGGTAACTCTTTGATGTGCTTTTTTGGGATGTCACAGACTCTGCATCCTGCCAAATAAGCATTAATGTCTTGAGTGGAAATCGAGTGTCACGAGTGAAACAAAATCTTCACTTCTGACTCCAGTCAGTTACTCAGATAACTCTGAATGAGCGATAACAAGCGTCAACATTATTGAACGGACAAAAATAATTTAAAAAATTGCCATTTCCGACTTCACAAAAACTTCTCCTTGAGGCAATTGTTAAAAAAAGCTGTTTCATTCAATTGCTGGAGCAGGACAAAAAAACAGTGTCTTTAAATGTAAAAAAAAAAAAAGAAAAAAGCTTCTAGATATTGTTAGAATTTTAAAACACATGTAATCTGTTTCTGTTTCATGTTTAACAGAGGTGATGTTCTGTGCTCCATTTCTCTGACTCAGCTGTGAGTTCCAGTAGCAGATCCAGAGGCCATCACTGTCCTACAGACCTGTTTACCATCCCACTGTCCCCGGGACAACACCAGCCACCCCCTCCGCTCTCTGCGCCTGTCATTGCCGCAGGGAGACTGTGTCATCCATCCATCACCCTTGACGGAGGGCCCGCAGGCAACCATTCGTCTCGTTCACTATCAGCCTTTTTTAGGGGAACCTGCTAATTAGCTGCTGCAGCAATGTTTGTTGGGCTTCTTTTAACTTCCTAACCTCCGCTTCACCACCTTGGAAAAACTACTAAGGTGACACAAGAGGAAGTCAGGGTAAGTTTGGCTTTTGAAAACACTGCGTTAAAAAAACCCTAAAAAAAACCTAGTTTAACAGTCTGCTGTAACACATCAACTCTAGATGGCTCTTTGTGTTAGACAGAGTACTAGACAGACTTGTACTTCAGTTTTTTTTATGTAGAAGCATGTGTATTATAAAGAGGGCAAGATGCCAGATGTTTACAGTGCTTTTGCAAAATCATTCATAGTAATTTAAATTCTTATAAGGTGCTTATGATGTTACATTTTGTGTGTCACACTACAATCATGATATTTTATTGGCAGTTTATCTAATGCACTTACACAACACAAAGCAGTGCATAATTTGAAAGTGAAAGGAAAATTATTTTAGCGAAAGAGTGGAGTACATTTGCATTCAATCCTCTTGAGTCAATACTTTTATGAGCCAACTTCTGCTGCAATTACAGCTGCATATCTTTAGGTGTATGTCTGTACCAGCTTTGCAGATATAGACACTGAATTTATTTTACATTTCATCTCTAAAATATCTCAAATTCAGTCAGATTTGATGGACAGTGCCTAAGAAGATCAGTTTTCAAGTTTTGCCACAACTATTCTATCAGATTTAGGGTTGGACTTTGACTAGGGGAGCCGAACATATTATTACGCATCAATCTAAACCAACTGCTGTATTTTTATTTACACTAATGCGTACAGGAGGACTCTCTTTAATAATTGGTTAAATTAGTAAAGATTTACCTATTAGTAAAGAGGCTACTTAGCTCCAATACATTTTACTTGGGAGTTTCAGCTTATAATTTAAGCCCTCTACACATTTAAAGTTTTTCTTTATAGTATTATATTCCTTCTTCAGACATGTGCTAGTGTGTGTTGTTCTATCACATGCAATCCAAAGCTTTTTTGTCCACCTATAATATTTTAGCCTTTTTTTAAAACTTGTTTTTTTATGCTTTTATAAATCTCCACAAATTGAGTGGATTGCATTGTTCTCTGATCTTGCAATAATAGTGCATTATGTTTTGTTATGAATTGTAAAATATGTATTTACACAAGGTAATTTGTTTGATAAAAGTGCAAATAAAGACTTTATGGACCTGCATCCAATTGCGCATTTAGTAAGCAAGGAGGACCTGAAAAAGTAAAGGCAGTCTTGGACTTACTGTCTTTATCTCTGTTGGGAAGTATGGATACTGTTATTTTATTTCCCTCCTAATTGTGGGACACTAAATTGATAAAAAAAAAAAAAAAATATATATATATATATATATATATATATAT